>JAUPMG010106456.1:0-12140 GCA_031762675.1 Pachysandra terminalis | reverse complement strand
TTTTTGTTATATTTTTTTTTTTTTTGTTTAGTTTATTTCCTTTTCAGTTTATTACTATTGTTTTGTTGTTTGCAAGACAAATCTGCAGATTGCGATCGAGCGCACATATGTGTGATCGAGCGCAATTTCACAGTTTAGCATATATGCCTTGTAAACAGTATCCAACAGTTATTGTTTTGTGTTGCATGCTTATATATGATATTCCTGGGAGTGCAGTGTTTTAATTTTGGTTTTCATGACATTGCATTCTTAGGAATAACATACTTTATATAATGTTTGTGGGTAACATTCTGTTAAACTCTCATGAGACTTCACTCGTCTTTTAGGGTAGTCTAGGGGTTTTAAAGGTTTGTTGCATATGCTAAATGCAATCGTAGATCCTAACGAAACGAGGATATAGTTAGTTTTATTTTTCTAGATTTATTTCTTTTTATTAGTTTCTTTGATATGTTTGTTCAGTTAGTACATGAATAAGCAGAAGAAGAGTTCATCCCTATGACTGGCTTCTTGGACTTCATTGGCTACTCACATTCGGACCTTGCTGCCATCCATCATGTTGTATTGTTTCTTTCTTTTCTTACATTCCAAATTCCATTTGCTATTGTTGTCTACATTGGGGACAATGTGAGACTTAGGTTTGGGGGTGTGTGAGAAACAACAGAAAGATTGTTGCTTTGCTTTGCATATTTTTGCCATAATATGAAAAATCTGAATTTTGTTGAGATTATCACTTTAGGAATCACTTTTTGACTAAATGGTTGTGTCTAATTTCACTAGGAAAAGATTCTAAGACACATAGGTATTTAGAGTTAATTTTAGTCTTATCCTGTGATAATCCATTACTCTTGCTTGCATGATTACACTTGCACTAGAAACATGGATTATGGTTGCATGCAAATGTAGTTATAAATAACTTTATATGCTTGAATTTTGTGAGTTTGATTAATGAATTATTCTTGCTCTTATGATATCTATGTCTCGTACTTATAAAAAAAAAAAAAAGAACTTTCAGCCATGTTTATATTTCACTAAGTAACCGGGCCTCTTTACCTCATAAAGCAGTGAATGTTCGTGTCAAAAGGTAAAAGATTTATGTTGGTTGATATTAAAAAAAAAAGAAGAGAAAAGAATTTTTTTTTAGCGTGTAGTGATTAGTTTAGCTTGGTAGCCTATTTAACTTGAGTTATTAGATCCTTTGGGGGTGCTTGTTATCTAATGAGCTGAACCAACTAGGACGAGATCATTGATTGAAAGCTTGCTAATGGGCTTCTTAGGCAGCTGAATGAGAGCTAAACACTGCACATGTCACGTGTTACATAAGAAAAAGAGATGAGTAAATAAAAGTAATGAGAGCATGAGTAGTTTGTTTTGAGAACTTATTTAAATCTTTGTATATTTTGTTAGATATGATTATTTAGCATTATTTCATGATTTATGTTTCCCACTATCCCTTGCATGCATTAAATTGCTTGAGTATGGGTATTTAACAGGATAGGATTAAGATTTAACTTTGGATATATTGTGGATTCACAGATTTAATTATTAGTGATTTGGATTCAATTTGTTGAAGTTAATATCTGATTTCCTAATTACTAATATGATCAACTGATTTTGAATATTTTCTTATGGCAATAATATGGATGGATGTGTTTTAAAGGAGCATTAGTTTAATTCTTTCTTTGCTTGAGGACTAGCAAAGTGTAGGTTTAAAGGTGTGATAAGTGTGTAACGCTTACACTTTTAGACTTATTACTCATGCTTATTAGTCTTAGAGCTGTGTTTATGTGAATGAATTAATGCATTTATACTGTTTTGCAGGTCTGATGATGATGAGGAGAATATGGACTAAAACCAAACCACTAAAGCTTTAATTGGATTAAGCTTCAAGGATCTAAAGAGGAGATGAACAAGGCCCAAAACTCAAGCCAATAACACCTTGAAGATGGAGGAGAAAGACCAAGTGGAAGCCCAAAGACCAAGTCAAAGATCAGCCCAGAATTAGAGATATTGCACATTGCGATCGAGCGCACCGCAATGCGATCGAGCGCATGCGGGTTTTCAGCAGCAGTCCGTAATTTTCTATTGTTTGGATCTGTACGTAATAGGTTTCCTACTTTTTGTGGATGACTTCTAAACTGAGAAACTTGTATTATAAGACTCCTGATAGGCTGTAGATATTTATGATTTTAATTAGAGTTTGAATTGGATTGAATTTTGAAGAGAGTTTCTTTGCGATTAGGAGATCTGTTCTTGCTGGAGCATATGATGTTAATGGAGATGGACTTCTACACATCCTTGTTAAAGACCAGTCTGGCCATGAGTAGCTAAACTCCTTGTGGAGTATTGATGTAATCTCTAACTCTTTGTTTATGGTATTAATCTCATGGTTTTTAGGTTTCTAATTTAATTGTTTGATAATTGCATAGTTAAGAGGATTACTGAGAATCGGATTTAATGTTTATAATCAAGCCTAATAGAACGATTTGGCCATAGTTTTGTTGGGATTGAACCCAAAGTATTCTTATTTTCTGTGATTATAAGAATATTGATTATGTAATCGTGCTCATTGGCATGATGATTAGTACTGATTTGATAGGCCATGCCTAGGGAAGACGGGTTGTACTGCAAATTAGTTAGTTAGTGTAGGTAGACAGTCCGTGCCAATTGAAGATGTATTATACTTATCCCTTATGATAATGTAATTCATACATAAAAATTTGATAGTTTATGCTTAGAGAAATCGAAGATAGACTATGCTTATTCTTAGCATGATACCTTTTTGAGACATTGTGTGAGCTTGTAGCCACACTAGTCTGTTTCAGACATTGAATTAATTCCTAGATTTTATGAGATTAACCATAGTCAAGGGTTAGAGGGATCATCAATGCTCGACTCTTTTTCTTATTGATTCAATCCCTTTAATTTAGTTTTTAGAATTAAACCATATCTTCCCTTGATTTGTCTAATTAATTTATTTAGAATTAATAATCTGGTAAAATTAACAGTCTATATCCCATCAGTCCTTGAGGTTTGACACCCTCAAAATAGCTCTATCCTACTGGGATTCGTTTTATTGTGAGTGGTTTATTATTGCACATCAGGCGCCCTCGATTATGACTTGAGATGATGTCCCAGCACAAGCGAGGCTGTCAAGAACTGGAGGGGTTGTCCCATCGTAAGCGGGAACCCACGAATATGACTTGAGAGGTATTTCTACATCGGCATCTTGTTGTAAAGGGGTCTAGCATCCCGCTATGGAGTACCTGTTGATATTATCTTCATTATATATTCATTGTAGTGTTGATCATCTTGTCATTTATGTTATAAATGGTCATCATGGTAGCGCACTACCTTCTCCCTATATCTATGTCTTGGCCATATATTCCTTGAACCAGTTCCTCGAACCGACCGCGGTTCTTCCTTAGGAAGTTCCCAAGGGTTATCCCCAAAGGTATCAATGGGGATCTTGCTACGTGTCGATCATAGTATTGACACGTGGCGGTCAATTATTGGGCTATCTGCTCTTAACATTTTTCATATCTACACATATTATAAGTTTTATTATATTACCATTCCAAGTATTAGTGCAGATTCATAATTTTAAGCCGCAACGCATACTTCTAAGAAGTCCTTGTATGATTTGTGGAGCAATATTGTTATTAGCATTGATTCATCAAACCGAACTCGCTGCAAAACATACTTGCTATGTGTGATTTTATATAGTGCTCTACAGGTGCATTCATAGAATTTTAATTTTATTAGTAGGCTTTCAATGCTATTAAGAAAACATATATAATATATGATTGTCACCTCATTCTTAATGCTATCAAGTCTTGCCATCCTGTATTTGACATTGCTACACGAGAAGCTATTTCGATTGGTACAAAGTCAATTGGTAATGAGTGAATCCCCGGTCCAGGATTAGCCGCAGAAATAGTCTGATAAATAAAATGATTATTAATGTTGGAAACAATACAACAATAAATTATTGTAATTTGATATTGGGTCGTACTGAAGAAAAATCATTTATTTATTAAAGGATGCAATGTTATTTAGTGAAACTTCTAAATAAAAAAAAAAAGAACTCACATTGGTGCTACACACTCCTCGATACGTTTGCTAGTCCATTTTGATTGTGTATCCTTAATGATGAAAACATCAATGTTATAAGGTAGTCATTATTATGAAAAAAATTATAATATTTGCTGAACTCATCATCAGGATAATGGTATTTTAATGAATATAAAATTAATGTTTATAAAGATTAGAATCCAATTTTAAACAATGAAAAGCAAACCCATATTTGCTGCATTCATCCTAAAGTTATTATATTATTTTATAATAAATAGAAAACCTATCTTTAAAAAAAAGTATCCGAATTTAAAATCCCAAATCCCAAGCGAAATATATATATATATATATACTAAACAATTAAAAAGTTATAAAAATATAATCTTTTCAACTTCATTTATAATGTGTACTTTCTTTAGAAGCATATTAATATTAAAAATAATCATGAATAAAATCTAAGGCTTGGAGCTTAAGAACTAAGTATGGGAGTACTTGGTCCTAGATTTTGTCATGAAGTTTTCCACTGTAAAATGGTTGACCTAAAATCATTGATCATTAATAAATATACTAATTAAATTTATTCATCATATGATCGTCAGATCCATTTGGACGAATCACTTATAAGGAAGAAAAAAGTCCATTTGGATCCAATCCTTTACATGGATCAAAATCTCACCCAAATTTGTTTCAGACATTGGCCTTCCCGAATCTGATCCATATTTAATTTTGGTTATCCCGTCGTTTTTTTTCAGATCCGACAAAGTATCGTCATAAGGCTTAAAGAATGAGTCTGATTCAGTCTACACCTGTTGGGATTGTGGAGCCTGAGTTGGTTTGCGAGCGGGGCGAATCATGAGTCGAGCTGCGCTGTCAGCTCGCGGGGGCACGGGGAATATGCAGTTTCCAGTTTCAGATTTAAATTTTCATAAAATTTTCTTAGACTGTAAAAACTTCAAGTTTTTAGTGAATTTTTGTTGCACTCCGTAGATGTAGGCAAGATCGCCGAACCACGTAATTTCTGAATTCTTCTTCTTTGCTTTACTTTGTCTTTCATATTTGTTTGTTTTACTTATTTTTCTCTTGATTCATCGAATCCCAAGAATTGATCTACATAGGTATCTTGGTGAGTTTAGATTGAACTACATAGGTATAGATTGGTTTATTCCTAACAACACCGGGACCATTCTAGTCCCAAACCACGATACAAGAATTGTATCGTGATGTTCTAGGCCGGACCGGTAGTATCGATATTGTTCTGATGTATAATTTGTTAAACTCCGGCAGAGTGTATAAATTATCAGAAGAAGGTAACCAAAAACAACAGGCTTGGTAATGGCTAAAAAAGCCTAATATGAATTCTTCTCGGTTAGGGATTGGAAGAAATGCAGAGAGTGTAGTAAAGCGGCAGATGAAATACCAGTAGAATGGCCAAGATTGCATATTTGTGGCTTTAGAAAGCTTAGCCTAGAAGCTAAGTTTGAGGTAGCAAGTGGAATGAAAGGTTTCCGTTCATGGCTACTGTGCAGAGGAGCTGCGAGCTTAAAGCCTTCCAATAATTTAAATTATTTTGTATAATTTAAATAATTTAAATCAAAACAAAGCAAATTAATTGGGCAAGATATTTTTTATCTAATTAAAATTCGAAATGAAAATAAAAAGAATATAATCGTCGAAGATACTTACTTGTGGTGATTGAACAAATATAATAAGATTGATCTTGCAAAATAATCGGACAAGATACTAACCAGTAGCGATTGAGAAGTTGTAATCAAATTGATCTGGGAAGGAAGTGTGTTAATTTTGTCTTGTGCATAACCTTTTATAATCATTTGTAGTAACGTGTTAGGATAACAAAGAGGCATTTTAGAACAAATCTGCTGAGATGAATTTATTGAGATTAATCACCTTATAAATGATTGGCTAATCATTTTTTTAAATTTAAAAAGAATTGTATGATAGTCCTTGGTTTCAGTACACAACCAGAGAGAGAGAGAGAGAGAGAGAGAGAGAGAGAGAGAAGTTTATTGTTGAAGGCTTTTTATATGCATTAATATGTAACGGTACAAGTGGCTTTTGAGATGACAACCCACCTCCTTCCTTGTGTGATGACTGTTTCTCTCTTCTTTCCTCCACTATACTATATTTTAGCTTTTAAGTTGAGATTAAGATGGAACTTTTAGCTACTTTTATTGTCAAATGGTTTGTGTACTAAACGGTTGTAACGTTTACACTTCTTCTTTTTTTTTTGTTCTAGGCAATATAGTAATATTAATATTAATATTCATATTTATAGTATAACTAACTCTCTATTTATGGTTTAATACTTATATCTGATATGAAAAATCACTTATTATTTGTGACATTTATTCCAAATGGTGAATACATTGCATCCTACCAATTTTGTAGGTTAGATGCTAACCGAGGACATTGTGATAACTTAAATATAAGTTGAAATGGTATCCTCATAGATTTTGATTTAACATTAAGATGAATTTCGGAGATTGCTGTTAAATATTTCTATAGTACTATCTCCATATTATTATTATTATTGACATATATAATGTTTTTGAATTTTGAAAGATATATTTAGGTGAATAATGGCTTGTTTCTCTCTATTTTATTTATTTTTCATTGATATAGTTATGTAATTCTAAATAGGGTTTTAATTCTCGAGATCAATGATCGGACCGGTCCCAATTGATCCCGATCCGGATCGGTCCGATCCTTGGATCCATGATTCTAAAGCAGTACATGACTATCACAAGGCAATATTATTAACTTATTCCATTGATTAAAAGAGAAATCAGGTAAAACAAATACAGGACTACCTCAATAAGTGATCAGAAATTAATATTCTACACTTCATCATTAAAAAACATAGAATGTTTGCTATTATCCACCCTTCCACATTGTAATCTTTTTTCAATTCCCTCTTGTTTGTCTGTTTGATCTCCTCATCCATTGCAATTACTTCTTCTGAGAAAAACTGCAAAATTCATAATTTATTGTGCGATATGAATTTTTTAAGTTAAGCAAGCTTGATGAATGAATTTTAAAATGCACAATCATATTTAATTATGATTTATTGAAACCCAATAATATAGGTGCTCAACCGAACCTGAACCATCTCATTGTGACCCCTAGACTGGCCTGCTTATTGCTGTGTTTTTTTTTATATATTTATAAATTGGACGGTCCAGATCGGTATCGATCTTGATCGGTCCGGTACTGACCGGTACCGCCGGTCCGGACCAGGATCAGCTGGGACCGGTCTGGTCCCTGATCCCAAGACTTTAAACCTTGATCTATGAAAAGGTCTTTGTCTAATGGTAAAAATGCTTTGCCATCACTTGGTACTCCCACTGGAGTATCCAAGTATTGCCTCTAGACATATCTCGCAGACATGGAATAGCATCAAGAAAAAAAGTAAATTATAAGTACACACCTTTAATTCGGAAGAAGCCAAGAAATAGTCTCTTATGCCATGGAATATTTGTTGCACCAAAGCATAAACAATCCTTTCAGACGAAGGAGCAAGCCGTTGGTTCCAAAGTGTGCTATCTAATAGATCGGCCAGCCTTGTCTCTATTGTCTGAATAAAAGTGCTCAAGTCACTGCCTGAAGCCAAATGACTAAGCTTTACTTTAGCCCTTGGCTTAATATCATGTTTGCTATCAGTTGTAACTGGCCCAAAGGACGACTCTTGCGACACACCACCATTAGTAGAATTACCATTTAGAGTGGACTGTTCTGAGCCACCAAATGAGTCTAAAAAGTGACATAATCTAGGCCGATTCTGCAAAAATGTTTTCAGATAAGTCGCATCACTAACAACGTAGAGACCCAATTGAATGCACGTTGCAGACTTTTAACTATTTTCACCTTATTGTGGAGGGACTAAGTGACATAGCGGGTAGTGCTTAGTAAATCCTCCATACATCTACAATAAAAGCTATGGAATAAAGGACACATTAGTAAGTTCGAGAAGTGAGTGTTCCTCATGCAAAGCTGATATTTAAAATAAATAAGAAGACTCAACCTCACAAAAGTGGAGACACGATGCTTAGTACTTTCTGTGGTAAAAGGCAACCCCCATTATGACAAGTATTTTGTGTCCAACACATTTTACCATAATAATTTATGCACCAAAAAACACCACAAACTCTTTTAACGAAACAAAAAAGAAACAATGTATAAACTCACTTCTCATCAACTCCTTTCAACAAAGAAAGAGGGTAAGATAGTACCACAAATACAAAATCATTCGTCAATTTTCAGAAGCTTATTAGTTGAAGTAGATATCTATTTAGTAATATCAAATGATCATAGTATTGTAAGTTTCTGAAGTGGACTTAAAATCGAATTAAATTGTAGATGGCCTTGTAAGAAAAATACCAGAGACGGATCAGAAAAAAAATATACTATATATCGCAATATTAATCAAAAATTCAAGAGGTTAATTTGATCCAATCCTTAAAAATACTGAAAAACAATAAAAGAATAAATAGGTTTCATGAATCTCAGACTAACAAGAGAGAAAAAAACAGAATTGATGATGAAACTCCTGAGAGAACTTTATTGATCTGTTCTTGAATAATTGTTTCGAGAAAGAAAACAAAATGTAAAGAGTTGAACCACCAAGTATATTTATGAGAGATAAAATGGAGAAAAGAAATGGTTTCTAGGGCTTTCTATTGTGTATTTACATGGAAGAAAGTGTGTGACTTCGTGGCCTGGGATTTAGAGCCAGATAAAATTGGGTGTGTGTGTGCGAGCGAGAGAGAGAGAGAGAGAGAGAGAGAGAGAGAGAGAGAGAAGAAAGATTTCATTTCCTTGGTTTAATAAAACATATCATTGTGGCATCTATTCAAGGCATCATTGGTGCTACCAATATAGAAACCGATAATGGAGTAGCCATTTCCTTAGTGCGATCCCTATCCAGGAAGTGTGTGTTCCCATTTTCCCTATAAAGAGATTAAATAGAGCGAGATATTGGTTGTCCAGAAGGCTAACATAAATTAGATTTGAATGACGGGAATAGCAGGAGCAACTGAGCGAGAGTCCTCAAGAACTAATTCAGCTCAGCATGTAATCTTAATACACATAATTGCAATGTTAATAATCAAATGATTATAGCTACAGTTTGATGCTCAATTGTCGCTCTACTCAGGATGGAGTTCATGACAATAGTTACGGACCTAGCTTGAGTGAGACCGTGTGCAGTTCTATACCACTGCGTAAATGCACCCTTTTTGATAGCCCGTGGCAGATAGAAGGCACATCAGGATTTTGCTTCAAACAGCAGAAGCCATTGATTTTCTAACATCTATTCAAATTTGCAATAATCATAATTTCTATTGTTGGGCCACTTTAATATGTTATAATGTGATGCCATCTACGGATAACTGATTTAAAAGTTCAAATCATGGTGATGTTGCTCAAATCATCAGGAAAGTTAAGAGATTTTTTTTCTGGGTTTCGGGGTCTAATGTGTGTATGGGCATTTCGTATGATCAGATTTGGGAATAATCCCCTTAGGTTTCTAAGAGGTTAAGGGGGTTGATGGTCTCTTCTTGGGTCTTAGTTGCTGATACAAGGGTTTTTTTTGGTTAAGTTGAGTGTCTATTCTGGCATGTTTTGTTCCTTTTTAGCTTTTTTTCTTGTATGTCCTTGAGCTACCCTTGTGATGTATACTGTTGGTGTACAACTTGAGGTGTTTTCTCACCCTTTTATCTATATTATATGTTATCTTTCATTATCAAAAAAAAAAAAAAAAGGTATTGAGGTATTGGCCGAGAGAAACAAATATACAATTTTCTTTTATCTAAGTAATATTTAAATCAAACTGAGATAAACAAGGGGCAAAGCCCACGTACTTAATTTATATAGAAAATGGTGGCATAAGATGCAAGCCAGTCAAGATTAGAGTAAACATAGTTTGAACACTCATAATGAAAAGCCAGTTTACAAATCCACCACTTGTTCAAATCCATTACCATACCCCCTGCAACCCAAAGCGCCTTCCGTTTCGCCACCCGTATTGCCATCATCTTGTTACAGAATCTCTGCCCCCAGCACCTCATACTTCCCATTGACACCCCAACAACCTTTCCCCACTTTTGTACTGTTAGTCCCCATGGGCCAAGTAGCTAATCTAATTTTGGTACACCTTCCACCTCCAAAGGGAAAAGTCATGTGGTTCTAAACATCTCGAATTTATGATGAAATTCATATTCCATTAACAGGTAACATATTCATAGTCCCATTTGGATATTTCCAGAAACAAGCATACTCTTATCTTTAAAGGTAATACAATTTTCCCCAAAAAAGGTATTAATATATAGTTCTGCATCACACCCCTCATCTAGCCATAATCTCATTTTTTAGCACGCAACAAACAACAGACAAAATATCTACAAGCTAGACTGATCAAATAGTTCCTACGTCTTCGGATACATCCCATGCTCTATTATTTTCATGGGCTACAAAGTTTTACAAAGAGCGGGCACAAAAATTATGATAAATACCCTGTAGTTAGGGTTAAACATAACAATACTTGAAAGAACTATACTAATCTTTGTCTCAAGTTTTATCGCCGCTGATATATTTATGCTGTTTTTCCTATTCATGTTTAGGGCAAATTCTTAGTATATCCTTACTGTACCGTGGGGGGCGCTTCGCTCCATGGGCCCCTCAGGTCCCTCTCCCCCTTGAATCTAGAGAATAGTGAATCTGAGCCACCCATTATCTCTAAAACATCACCTGGATTTCTTTTCATCTATGTAAAGGTTACTTCCCAAACTACAGAAATCAAGGGTTAAGAACCAGTATTTCAACACACTTGATTTAATACAAATATAAGCCCCAAACCAGGGACATTGGCAAAACAGAGTACACAGTGAGATACAACCAAAACAACAATCATAGTTACAGGTGAATGAACAATTGAAGGGAAAGAAAAGCAAGTACAAAGATTTACTTTCCATTTTCTATGTTCCATCCCCACATCACTAAACCAACTGAAAATTCCATTTAGCATCACAGCAATGGAATTCAAACATTTTGGCTATCAATGAAATTAAAGGAAACATGAAGATTTCAGCATTATATTAATGGATTCAAACATTAAGGTTGTCAATGGAAGAAGAACAAGTAATGCAAGAGCCTTACATTACGGAGTATCTCGCATCACTCACAACCAATCCTTCTGTTGTAGCTTGAGTGAGATAAACCTCCGACAAGTACTGAAATCCGAACGAACTCAAAGCCTGAATCTCAGCCTTCTGCTTTGTCTTCACCATCAAACTTAACTCCTCAACCCACCCGGGATTTTTCTTCACGAAATCCTCCTCCAACATATCTTTCCCGGTCTTAATATCTTGCTCAGTCCACGGCATGACCGAGGGAAAGAAAGAGGGGGAGACGATTCAACTTTTTAACTGTCCGTTATAGAGAGAGTAATTAGAAGATAATGGGATTTTTATTAATAATAATTAATAATACTAATAATATTTAAAAATAATACTCTAATTGAATAGATTTATAATGTTAATTATCAGTTATTAAATGATTAAATTTATTAAAATATCTTTTTATAAAAATGAGGATAATACTATTTTTTTAATAATTTTACATAAAGAATAAAGATAATAATAAAAATAAAATGGTATTTAAAAAATCCCTCTTTCTGTTTAGTAAAAAAATTGAAAACAAATGATCAAAAACCATAAAGAAAATATTAAATTATAAAATAATTAAACAATCTTTTATTATACATTTTTTTATTACTAAGAACAAAAGAGTAAATTAAAACAATTAACAACTAAAAATCATTGAAAAAAACAAAAACTTAAAAAAAAATTTCAACTTTTAAAAATAGTATGATCTGATAAAGAGACATACCAACTCAGCGCCACATGAAAGAGAGAGAAACAAAAGCTTCAGGCTACTATTTTAGTATATATAATATAGCTAGGCTACTATTTTAGTATATATAATATAAGTCTCTCTCTCTTTCTTTCTCTCTCTCTCTCTCTCTCTCTCTCTCTCTCTCTCTCTCTCTCTCTCTC
>JAUPMG010106445.1:0-12140 GCA_031762675.1 Pachysandra terminalis | reverse complement strand
TTTTTTTCTTACTTTTAATATAGCTTTTGAATTTATTATTATTTAGTTTGCTATTTATTGAGTTTAAATGATTTTTTATTCTTTTTTTTTTTTACTTTTAATATAGCTTTTGAATTTATTTCGGTCGAAATATCTAAAATTTCGGTTGAAAAAGTGATTATTTCAAGTGAAATAAAATTGTAAAAGTGAAAATATTTCACCGAAATATCGCCAAAATTTTGGCGATTTCGATCACTTTTCACCGAAATAATTCAGTTGAAATAAATGGATTTCGTATTTCAGATGCCTTATCCGAAACCGAAATTTCGCAAAATTTAAAACTATGCCCAGGCCCCACTTTAAGTAATTCATAAGTTATGCTTTTACAAAAGTCCTTCAACTCTACTAATTTATAAATATATTTGAGTTAAAGTTAAAAAAAGACCTTTTATTTCCTAATATTTATACATGAAGATCTCTACTTGTTTTAATTCGTTTTTGGTTTTTTTGTATAAGCATGTAGCACAATCTGCTTTATAAATCAATCAAAATTATTAGACAAAAGTACCCATATTTATTGATTTATTTATCTTTTGTTTTGATTTTTTTAATTTTTATTGGATAAAAATACCCATGGTTTTTATTTTTTCATTTAATTTTTATTGGACAAAAGTACCCAGGTTTTCTTTTTTCTTTGTTTTTCTTTAATTTCTTTTTTCAAGTGGGTCTTTATTTTTATTTTTATTTTCAATTTCTCTTTTTATTTTTTATTTTATTTCTTTATCATTCACTAAAAAAAGTTTTGTTAAAGATAAATGCAAAAATCAACTTTCTTCTCCAACGATTCACACACTAGTGATTTGATTTGTGATATTTAAATATTTTTTATTAAAAAATATAAACATAAAAATTAAAAACTGAAAGTTGTATTCCACTATGAAATTGTTCATCTAAAAATAAAAGTGTAATATTTTAAGACTTTTATGATTTGATTATTTGTCTGATCCACTTGGTTCTTATAACTAGGACTCAACGAACCGAGCTTGAACTCTATAATTAGGCTTGCGAGCCGAGTCATAGCCCAAAAAAAAAAGTTCTTTATCTTAAAAATGATTAATGATTTAGCAAACCCACTTATGGTCTAGGACTTCCATATGATCCTACTTCATACAAACATGTATTAAGATTTATTAAGTTTTTCAATCCTAAAAACCCATATGACAAAGGCATCCCTTAAATATAAGGATTTTCTTGTAAATTTTTTCTTTTAAAAAAATTAAAAATGATTACATGTCTAAAAATATGATAAATATAATACAGGTGATACATTGGTTTATGCAAGTGAAGTACTGAATATACATTATATGTAGCATAGAAAAACAATCACACAACTCACAAGGTAATTAAATTTGTTAAGAAAAATTATAAACTTTACAAATATTTTACTTACTAATTGCTATATTCATTTTGACCCCCCAATAAAAATTTTCTGGCTTCGCCCCTGATTGACACTTGTCTCAGGTCGATTAAGGTAGAAGCCAGTTTCGGGTTCATTAGATCTCTTAGCATTTAATAAATGTAAGTCACTCTTCTTAATGAGGCCCACCGTGGAGAACTATCCACATCATGTGAGATTCACACGAGGTTCACAAATCCCAGATTCATAGAAGATATGCGTCCTAATAAAAGTGAGTCCCATAAAGTCAAAGAGTTACAAGGAGCTTTACCCGCACAGATCTATATAAGTCCCCGCTTGATCATGTTACTCGTGTGGCTTTGAGAAACCGACAACTGTAAAGAGTTTTAATTAAACTTAAAAATAAAAAAATGTTAAAAATAAGAAGAAAAATTAAAATGTAAAATATAAAAGCAAATAAATCTTAAATTTTAAGTATTAAAATTTATTATTTTAAATCCTAATATTATCTTATAATATTAAAACCCAAAAAAGAAATATAAACCCTAAACATTAAATATTAAATCGTAAAAAAAATGTTAATAGATTAACCTTAAACTCTAAAAAAAATATGAAACCTAAACCCTAAATATTAAACGTTCAAAAATAAAAATAAACACCCAAAAAAGTTTAAACCTTAAAATCTAAAAACCCTAAATATTAAACCTTACAACAGTAAAAAGAAAAACCCTAAACATGACCAACCATGATAGATTATAGGGTTTACTATAAATGGTTTGGTGGTCTGCCACTCTGCCTGCCAATAAGTTATACGGACCGACCACGATAATTCCTTTCATACTCTGTGGCCTTCTCCCACAATTAAATAAATTCTGTGGGTTCAAAAAAAAAAACTGGTCAGCAACTGTCCTCCCCTAAATTAAAATCCCAGTCTGGCCACGCCTCTACGTTCCCATTAATCAATCGGCTTTTAGGATATGTGTCAGTACAATCTGTTGTATCTGCCATTATCTCTCTTAAATTTGGAATAACTATATTTCTATCCTCACATTTTACATAATTTTCAGCCATTCCCCCTCACATTAAGAAATGGTGGTATTTTAACACTTCATCAATAAATATTTTCATTTAATCAAAAGGATTATCTTGCATTCTTCTTCCTAAATTTTCACATATTTGTAAATATCTTCTTACTATTTTGTGTATTTATCTCCATGCCCTTACATTTTTTTTACATATGTTTTTGCATCTAAATGATGGCATTTCTCTCACTTTACACCTTTAAATAATGAAACAATTTCCATCTAAACTATTTTTAATGTTAAAAATTTCTTAATCATAAACTAAGGCTGTTGCTATTTCCAGGCATTAGTTTGCCAAGGACAGAAATCTCACATTAATATTTCAATCAAATGCTCTACCAAGTGTATGTATGTTAATCAATTAAGGAATAAATGGGTATTTTTGTCATTTGTTAGAAATATCAATATAATATTTGTCCCTAACAAATTAAGGCCTGGAAATAGTATTATCCTAAAACTAAATATTAACCCTTAAAACTCTAAAAAGAAATATGAAACCTAAACTCTAAATATTTTACCTTAAAAAAAATAAAAAACCCAAAAAAATTTAAACCTTAAAATCTAAAAATCCTAAAAGAAAATATAAACCCTAAATCCTAAATATTAAACCTTAGAAAAATAAAAATCCTAAACATGACCTGACTAACTAGGATAGATTATAGGGTTTACTATAAATGGTTTGGTGGTCTGCCAGACTCTGCCTGCCCAATAAGTTATGTGAACCGACCACAAAAATTCCTTTCATACTATGTGGGCTTCTCCCACAATTAAATAAATTCTGTGGAACTGGTCGGCAACTGTCCTCTCCTAAATCTTAAATTTAACCAAAAGGATTATTTTGCATTCTTCTTCCTATTTTTTCAAATATTTGTAAATATATTCTTACTATTTTGTGTATTTATCTTTATGCCCTTACATTTTTTTACATATGTTTTTGCATGGCATTTCTATCACTTTACACCTTTAAATGATGAAATAATTTTCATCCAAACTATTTTTAATGTTAGAAATATCCTTATTTAAAAATTTTCCTAATCATAAAACTACTTCTATAAAACTAAGGGTGTTGCTATTTCCAGGCACTAGTTTGCTAGGGACAGAAATCTCACATTAGTATTCAATCAAATGTCAAAAACACCCACTATTTTTTAATCAATCAATTGCTCTGTCAAGTGTATTTATGTTAATCAATCAAGGAAGAAATGGGTAGTTTTGTCAATTCATAGAAATATCAACTTAATATTTCTGTCCCTAACAAATTAAGGCCTGGAAATAGAAGTATCCTAAAATTAATCCCACATCCCTATTATTCTTCTTTCACCTTCCTAAAATTTTGTCCTCATCTTTCATCCTGAATGCTGTCAGTTTATCACTAAAAAGACAAAAAAAAAAAAAAAAGAGGGAGAAACCAACATTAATCATAAGCTTTAAAAAGAAGAGATATTTGAATACAGTTTTTAAGATTTAGTCTTATGTTTTATTAATATTTAAATGAGGGTATTTTTCATTTAAATTGATTTAGCTGATAACATTTTCATCATTTAAATGGGTAAAGTAATTGTCTACAGTTTTGGTCTAGTTCTCAACCTGACATCAAAATGGGTAGAAGAACACCTTTATGAAGTTACTTGATACAAAATATTGAAAAGAAACCACACAAGACAGCATCTAACTGAATTATTTGAAGACTAGTGAAGTAAATAAGAATAACCTAATTACTGAAAATGGGCTCAAAGGAGGTGAGGTTCCTAAAACCCTCCCATGGTTTCTCCCACACAGAAGCTTTATACATCCTTGGGAAGTCAGCATCCAGTGCCTGGAGAGCCATCCTGAAATTGAGCCCATCAACAATCTGCGCTTGTGCTTCGAACACGGCGTAGAACGATAAGTTCGAGCTGGTGGAGTTGTTGAAGCCAAGGATGGCAAACATCCCGAGATCCTGGACGTGCGTGTTGTTTAGCACGTCGGGGATCTCGTTCCAGTCACCGGCCATGACTGTGTTTGTAGTTGCTACATTTGTGTTGAGGATGAAGAAGAAGAGGTATAGGAGGGGGAGGAGTTGGGAAAACAAGTATCCTTGAAATTCCATACTCAATTGAATTGAGAGCATGCTATGAGATTATATAAAGGTCATTAACATGAGTTCAATGCACGACATAAAGATGATTATGATGATGGTCATAAAGACGGTACAAAAATTTGCCTAATCACCACAACAAAATAAGAAGAGATACAGGTTAGAGATCAACTTAACACTAGCAGGTAAATAAAAAGAAGAAATGTTAATGGGGATGATGTGATGGAAGCATGCATGAATTCATGCTGTGCATCTCGTTCAGAGATTAATGACAGAGTAAATGAGATTTCAATAAAGAGCATTTAAAGAAATGAAAGGTGATGTACAGTGGTGCAGCAGGAAATTGAGCTGTTTCTGTAGATGCATCCGTGAGATATATAATATGCTTGTGTACACGACATATTTGGATTAGGTAGATAAATATACATAGTGTTTAAACTCGGTATTGGATCGGAGATCGGCCAATCCAAAATATGACCCAATTTTATTTTTTTTTAAAAAGGAAACATTTTGAGGAGTGGCAGACGATCCATTTGGATCGTCCAATCTGACTCGTTTTAAACCGAGTCAGAGAATTTTTAATAAATTAGGGATCGGCTTGGGATCGCAACTCGTTCCAAGCCGATCCCAAGTTGGATTGGCCGATCCAGAACGGGATTGGTCAATCCTTTACACCATGGGTACCCTGCGGAGTCACGGCTCTGGGTTATGAACTTAGGATTGAGTACCATGGCTAGCCGGCCGGGCACATATTGCACTAACCTTGTAAAACCAGCTAAACTAATCCCATCAATGAAATCATAAATTTAGAAATTCCATCATCATTTAGTGGATTTGACGCCCATTAGATATATCAATTGGTCTGTATCGATCGAGTGCTCAATCCCTATTTTCAACTCTTTATTTTGAATGTTGAGAAGATACAGAAAAGGAACAATGTTTGAAGTAGTATACCAAAAAACAGGTGAAGGCAATTAGAACTAGAATGAAAATGCTGAAACAATAAACAGAAAGATGAAGAAAGCAATACTATATCCAGGTGGATATCCCACGTAATGAAACCATACCTCATAATTCGATCGTACAACAAACTGGTGTTTGTATTGAGTGATAATAAAGATTAAATCGATGGAATTCCAAGCAAAAGCAGCGCCGTTCTCTCCTTCGAGCAAATATCAAAAGAATGATTAGGATTAATTCTACGGGTTAAGAATCTTAAGATAGCATCCCCACACGACATATCAGATCTAGCCCCATTTAATTGTTAATTTCCGATCTTCCGAAATGGTTGGCATACCTCTGTTGATCTCAAAGCTGGCTCCTCTATTTTTCATTCCCCTTGATTAGGCTAGAACAACCAGCAATTTCCACCGTGTAGTGCACACAGAAACTATTCAAAATCGAAATTCTCACAAGTACCTAAAGCTTTGGTTTCTTCTATCTGATACCCACTATTATCTTATAAAACAATTACAGCAGCATGGATAACGACGAAGGCTGAATCATTGGAGGCAAGATGGTCTGACTTGAAGAACAATTGTGCCTGTCGAATGAGCAAAGTTAAATCCAGGTAAGAAGTAACAATCACTAAATTAAAGGCTATAACTCCAGTGGCATCGTTGTCATTCCCAGCAATGAAGGGATGAGTCTGATACCGCACAACCATATTCTCAGCATCCAAGACTTCTCACTATGATTCTAAGCTTGTTGATAACCAATGCTGGCTCTGCATTTGACCCATGCAGATTAATGGCATGATATTCCAAACCTCTCCACTGTGAGATCAAAGCAAAATGTGGGCGTCTGTATTGGCTGCTTATGATCTCAAGAACTACGGTTTTTGGTGTCGCGGCTATTATGTGCGTAAGACCCGCTCCATGTGCCCCGATAATTACCGAAGCATCTTGAATGGCACGTAATTGCTCTTTCATGGACATGTGTGCAAACAATCCGTTGATCAGGTTCACTTTGCATTTCAAATGATTAGCTGCCCAACTCTTTAAAGAATCAAACACTTCTTGTTCATTGCTAAGCCTTGACTCCACTCTGCCACCGTGACGTGGATGAGCTAAATAATCTTCACGACGAACAAAGAGAACATTATGACCTGAGGCTGGCTTTGGCATCCGGTTCCTGTCTACTGGAAAACCAAAAGCTGCTCTTAGCATTTCTCCAAACTCAGATAATCGTGCAGTCTTCTGGTCATTAGGTTTTTGCCAAAGATCATGCGCAGGTGCACCCTGACAATTTATGTTGTGAGTTAGCCCCTTAAAAAGGGCAGTCTCATACCCCAAGGGTGAGAAAATTGCATGGCGAAAACAAACAGAACCTCTGAAATTTTTAGCATATCTCAAACTTGAAAACAGCGCTTTCCATGTTTCTTCCATTGATGCCTGAAATTTTTTATATAGCAGTGATCATGTGTGTCGTATACCAGATTCCTGCCTTAGTTTGGCAGTTAAACTAGCAAAACAAATCTGTTACATGCCAACGAATATACAATAAAAAAACAGATCCAAGAACAAGGCAATAGGATAGTATATAATACATTACAACCTCGGCTAAGTTCAGTTGTCCATTGACGAAATTCTTTTTTGATGAATAACAAAAATGTAATAAGATAAATCATTGAAGGTTCTAAGAGGAGAGAGGAAGACCCAAAAGAACCTCAATGGAGTCAATCAAAACGGATTTGCATACTCATAATTTGACTGAAGATATGGTTTTTGACAGATTGGGATAGAGGAACAGGATTCTTGTTGCCGACCCCAACTAGTTGGGATAAGGCATGTCATGATGAATAAGATAAATAAGCTACGTACAATGCAAACATACAAACCAACTAGCAAAACCTGCTGGTTACAAGGCATAAAAAAGTAAAAGAAAAGACTGAATACAAACATACTAAAGAGCTCCTTCCCCCTCCAAGACCTCACTTAATGGTATACCAGCAAAGAAACTGCACAATCTCACCCCTCTCCGAGCCAACTTGTCTGCTAAAGCATTGACAGTACTTGGCACCCAGGCAAATGAGATGAAACTTAAGAAAATTTAACAATGAATAACATATGTAGATGACCCATGAGATAAGACCTCGGCCCAACATGAAGAGTACCCATAACCTAGCCTAGGAACAAGTTGAAGACATGCCCAAGCAGTAATTGACCTTCCACTGTTGCATTCATAAGGATGTGTCTAATACTTAAAATTCTTATCAACTAGACATCTCATGGTACCAGTTCACTAGTGATGGGCAGGACAATTTCCTATTACAACATAATAGGTCTCCCGCTAGTGCTCTAGCTGACTAATGTATCCCAAAAATACACATTGAACCTGCTGGCCATCAAATTAATGGCACACCTAACAGCAAGCAAGGTGAGGTGCCCCCCATCGGGCATGAAAGTGGGTGGGCTTCCTTTTATTCGGATTCAAACTGGTGGTGTTTGTGGGATGTGCACCTTGATTTTAAGGCCTTAGCAAAGTATGCACGTGCACACTGCAATCACGCATTACGCATATGCTATGGGATGATTTTGGAACACCTCGCCTCAAATGCTTTTAAAACACTTCAATTCACAGGCTGAAATAGACGAACAAAGTGAAAGAAAAACCCAAATGCCTTCTTTGATAAAACTGAAATGAAACTACTAGGTCATCATGTTGTTATTTTCCAGAATCCTATGATAAAACCTCCCGAAATGAGTGGCATTCAAATGCAAACCAAAAAAAATGAAAAGAAAAAAAAAAGACAGTTCTTGGTATAATGAATGACTTATTTAATTTACCATATTAACACATGCCAAACAAACTGATATAACCAGAAAAGGTATGACAACCATCAATCTGCAAATAAAAATACATGCTTATAATGGTCATCTAAAAACCAAATGAGGTTGATTAGAAGGAAATGAAATAATAAATGAGAAGCTGAGCATATGCACCTTACAATGTCCATCTACAAAAACCAAATGAGGTCGATTAGGCAAGCCAGTAACTCTAGAAGCAACATATGCACTGTACCAATCAGTAACTGTGTGAAAAAGGTTTGCATACTCAAAGCGTGTGACCAGAACTGTTGGCTCCTCGACTACCTGCCAATAGAACTCCTTGTATCAGGAAACATACAGAAAAAATAAAAAAAATAATAACACAACAAAACAAATTCAGGATAATTACGGAAATAAGAGAAGGAAAGAACTATCCATAGGAGTTCATATGTCCAACTGCATGTATCACTTTCTTGGACTTAATTTAGGCTACAAGTAATTAAACTTCAGCATTACCTTCCTTTTTCCCTAATTCATATCAAGGTTTTAAATTTCGCCAAATTGGTCCCCAGCGAAACGAAATGTAGGGGGAATTCAGCAAATTCCCCCTTTTCCCCCATTTTGTTGAAATATAGGTGATATATAGCAAAATATTTCCCCAATATTTCTCCAACCTAGCAAAATATTCCACCAGGTCGGGGAAATATCGCTAGAAAAAAACTAGTGAAATGTCTTGTGATATCGAAATTTAAAAGTGTCTCATTATATTGGAGAACATCTAAAATTATCCTAATCATGCAAGCCGAGGCTAAAATAATCTTGTGTTCTAGATCAAGAGAAGTCAAAGACCTCTAAAGCCTGCTTGGATTTTAAAACTAACAATCAGAAACTGCACAATCCTCTTAACTAAACACATCCCACTAACTACTGCAACTGAAGCAAGTTCTAACTTCAGTTTCTAAATTAATAGCCAGAAAATAAACTTCACCAACTATCACTACTTATATTTCCAACAATTATATTCAATTCAGAAAATTGGCAGAAATTGATATAATGTTATCATAAACAATTAGAGGTAAATGAACAACAAATGAAATCCAAAACCAAAGCCTAAAAAAGTTAAAAGAAAAAAAAATAAAGATATCGAAACCAAAATCAAAGTTCTTACCTGCGAGCAATTGAATCCATCAGTTCCCACTAACTGAATCGAATCGAACAAATTGCGCATCGTGTGCATCTGAATGGCATCCACTGGAACAAATCGATCAAGAAACTCATCATTCACAAGTTTCCGTCTCACCCCAGCCTCGATATCAAAAGCTCCCAATTCAAACGCCGGCAACTCATCCTCCTCCGATCTCCCGATCACCGATTCCAAATTCTCCCCACCAATCGACATTCTGATCTTCTCCGGATTCATCCGAACTATTCCACCTTCGCAAATCGAGCTCTCCAGAGTCTCGCTGTAAAAGCACCGAAACCAACCATTCCCACCACCGCCACCACCTAAATCCGATGTTCTCCGACGAGTCTCCGCCGTCGATTGGACGACATCGATCCGGCGATTGAATCCATTGCCAAAATACCCTTCACATGATCTGGCAGGGACGTTAGGGTTCAACGACCATGGAAGGTAAGAAGGAAGGATCGGCCACTGTTTTCCGTGGACGGAATCGGGGACTTGACTGTGTTGGTGGTGGTTTTCCGTTAGAGGGTTTTGGTTTTCCGTCCCGAGATGACCGATTCCGGTTTGTCGTTTGTGACGGAAGTAGTCGGGATGTGAAGAGAAGTATAAGTAGAGGGAAACTGAGTTGAGAGCGAAGAGAAAGAGAAGGATCTTCAGAAGAAATTTCTTTCTTTCTTGCATTTTTTCCCAGTCTTTCAATTCCTCACTCCTAGTTTGGTGACGGTTCATCACTTCGTGGAAGTGAAAAATACTCCTTTTATCAAGGTTTCATGTCTCGAGATCGAGGACCGGACCGGTCCCGGTGGATCGCCTAATTTTTTTTTATTTAAATATTTTTTGGATCGCCCGGATCGGTAGCCGGAATGGTGGTACTGACTGGGACTGGTCGATACTGGATCGGTCCAGATCAATACCAGTTTCAATTTAAAAATTAAATATAAAAAAGATCAACCGATTGGACCGGTTAGACTTGTTGGTCCGTACCGATATTGGTTGTATTGGTCCAATCCAAAGCCTCACGATACGATAGTTGTATCTTGGCTTAGGAGCGAATCAATCTTGGCCAAACCTGGTAACGTGGTATGGCCGAATCGATACGATTCTTGAAACCTTGCCTTTTATGTGTAGAAACACCAATAACATAATAACACGTGGATAAAATAATGAATCCGACCGATGGTCGAATCGTAAAACCCCCAACCATAGCTTTTCAGTTCGGTCTCCGATCGATAATAAAATTGACTTTTGTTATATCAGGGGCTGTTTGCCATAACTTCGGACAAATGGAAGGGCTTCAATGGGAAGGGCTTTGAATCAAAGTCATTGTTAAAAATTATGTTCGGTGAGAAAAATATATAAAGTCATGCTGATGTAAATAATTTTTAAGTTTGATGGATATTTTTGTCATTTCAAAAAATGTATAATTAGAAATGAAAGGATAATTTTGTTATTTTCAAAAATTTACTTAAATTTAAAACATGGCTAAAGCTGCGTCTGGCCCAGCTTGTGCTTTTGGATAAGCACTCGTTGAATAAGTGACTCAATATGAGCACTTATCCACAACAACAATAAACTGCTTACTTGAAAAAAATAACGCTTAGTAAATACATTTATTTAAGTGCTTATTAAAGTTTAGGGATAAAATAGATATTATAAAAATATTACTAAAATTTAAAAAATAACTTCCCATATAAGTGATGAGTGAAACAGTTCTCAACAACTTCTCTTTATGGGTAGCCTTCTTCTATTGTTTATGGGTAAGCACTTACCCATTATTTATTACCAAACACGCTTTTAATTTTTAAAAGTGTTTTAATACACTATAAGCTAAAATAAGTACTTATATAATCCGGGTCAACGCAATCCAACTATTACCGGCAAACACAGTTTTTAAAAGCAACCTCATATCTGTCAAAGAATTGTACTAAAATACATGGATCCTGAAAAGTATTCCAAAAAGGAAGACAGAGCAAAAAACGCAAGAAGAAGTAATCTATGTACTTGCTTAGGCTTGTATTGTTCTATCTTACAGAACACATAAAATAATTAGCTTTCCATATACTATAATGGCTTCTTCTTCGCCATTGCTCGATCTTCGTCTCACCGATAGCGCGCTTCTCTGCTTGCAGGGATGAACCACCTAGCTTCCCAACTACTGTGGGACTGGTTCATTTGTTCTAAAAACATATACCCCTGCAACCACCAAATTGTGTAATTAAATAAAACAAATCTGTTATGAGCATCAAGATGGTTATATGATTCAATGTTTTGATCCATTAGGTCGTTCTTACGAATTTATTGTTGTTACGTGGAGACTGCTACTGAGGCATTCAGAAAGTATTGATGATCCAGCCATCGATTTAGCTCTAGCCCAAATTTTCTAAGGGGCGAAGGGTATAATAGTAAATTTACTTATTATATTCTAGCCCTAACTACAAAATATTTATCATGCTTTGGGTGGCTACTCTTTGTAAACACTTTTTTTTCCTAAGCTCGTGAGAATAATAGAACCTACTCTGTATCGGTTGACGTAAGCACTATTTGTCAAACCATATAAATCGTTGTGTTTGTGTGTGCTTGATTTGTGTTATTCATCTCTGTTTACCTTTCTTCTTTCTTAACTATTATA
>JAUPMG010106434.1:0-12140 GCA_031762675.1 Pachysandra terminalis | reverse complement strand
AGTAAAGATGAAAGATTTCCAGATGTTATTGTTTTGCCTTTAATTTATTTTGGATTAGTTGTAAGGCTCGTATGAAGCCGTTGAAGTATCAGTTATTGTATTTACTTCCGCGCACTCTGAAAGTTGTATTGAATAAAATGAGATTTAGATTCACCTTAGTTGGTATCTTGGGTTATGATATGACAATCCGCGGTCTAGTAATAGATACCGAAAGTCTCACCTCGTGATCCGTGCCATCCTACCTTGGGATCTGAGTCACCGAAATCCGGGGCGTGACAATGAAATATCTCCTTACCTGTATATTTTCTTCTTGAATATCCTATAATGTTCAAGTGTTTTTAGTGAGATACTTTCTGCCACATTCTTCTCTTAGAGAGTGGAAGTCATATTTCAGACTACTAAGGACTCTAAAGTGACTCCTTAAGTTTGGGATGTGACAATATACATGACTCCACCCATAAGGACCATGGAACCTCTAGTTCTCGAGCTAGTGCGCCTGTTGCGGATTTGATTTTTCCAATCCGCATAACCACAATAAATGACTAAATTGAGATATTTTCAAAACATTTGGGAATTGGGGTTAAAAAAAAAAAATATTTTTGTTATTTATTTATTAATTTTTTTATAAAAATACAAAAATAGATTGATTTTATTCTAAAAAGAAAATTACATTAGGTTAATAAATATGCATATCATCCACTCTCGTTTTAATGGAAGTATAATTTGCTCTGTAGGTACTTTGTACCATAGGTTGTTTTCAAGTTTGACGCTCTTGCTTCCGCACCTGTTCGGCATTCTGTTCACTTAGAGAAAAAGTCAACCAAATAGCCATTGAATTTTCAAAAAGAATAAGAAATCACATTAAAGTTAAAATGATGTAGATGTCTTTCTAAAAATAACCTGGGGTCGAGCCTCTTTTCAGTGTTTTGAAAACCGGACCAGACCAAACAGCTGGGCCATTGAACAGTAAATGGTTCTACTTTCTGTTTTTAAACCCCTTGATCATGATATCATAAACAATTTTAATCAATAGTAACAATATTATAATAAATAATAGTAATAAGAACAGGAATACTAATACTAGAGCCAAGATTCTGAAACAAGTTACGGCCGGTCCGGTCCCAATCCTTGATACAAATAATTGTATTGCGGGGTTATAGACTGACTGTACGATAATCGGTACTGCTGGACCAGTGACCAGTTCGACGGTCCGGCAACCCGACAACTGATACTATCGGTCCCGCTGGTTTGGCAACAAATACAACCGATCCTATAGTTTGACGAACGGAACCACCAGTCCCGCCTGTCCGACTATCAGTTCCACAAATCTGACGATCGGTTCTACCAATTTGATGATCGTTTCCATTGATCTGATGATCGGTCCCGCCGATCTGACGACAGGTCTCGCTGGTCCGACGATCGGTCCCGCCGGTCTGACAACCAGTCCCATTGGTCCTACGATCAGTCCCGCCGGTCGGACGACCGGTCTCGTTGGTCCAATCTAATAATTTTTAATTTTTTTTTCTTTTACTTTCTGTACTTGGACGGGCCAGTACCGATCCATACCGCCGATCCAGTATCTCTCTCACACACATACCCAGCATCATTGATGATGTGTGAAAGACAGTAACCCAACAAGATGAGGTGGTACAAGATATTAGAAAAATAATAGAGAGGAAGCTTATTGGAAGGCATCCTAGATGCTTTTTGTTTTGTTTTATTTTATTTTGAGTATATATCCTTATGGGAGACAACATTTGCTAGACTAGAATATGTATATATAATGTAAGTTCTGGCAAGTGATGTACAGGTCTCTTCCTCCCCCTCTCAGCCATATTACTTTATTTCATTTTCACACCAAAAGATGTCATGAGACTTTTAAAGGCAGAGAATCTTAAGATTTTGCACTCAAATGAATCTTCAAGATATGTATATCTAATAGTTTCTCCCTTTCATATTAAACACCAAATCAAGTGGTGATTGGTCCTTAAAAGACATTACTTTGTGCTTTGTCTCTTGGTCTAGAAACATATATGCAGAGGCATGCATGCTGTAAAGGATCGGCTAATCCCAGTTCAGATGACCGATCCAATTTGGGATCGGGTTGGGATGAGTCGTGATTCCAAGTTAATTCCTAATTTATTAAAAAGTTTCTGACTTGGTCCAAAATTGAATAAAATTGTCCGATCCAGATGATTTGACTGGGTTTCGAACGAGTCAGATCAGACGATCCAATATGGATTGTCAAGCACATGTAAAAAAGTTTTTATTTTTATTTTTTAAATAAACTAAAAAATTGAGCCATGTTTTGGATCAGCCGATCTAGAATTGGACCCAATCCAATATCGAGTTGAAACACTATGGAGGCATGCATATTTTTATGCTTTTTAAGTTCAATCTGCCCATTGTAGTATAAAAAGATCATAAGTTGTGTGCTTCCACCATGTAGTTGCAAGCAAATCCAATGATCTTATAATCTTTTGAGGCATCATTTGCTTTTGTTTTTTTGGGGGGGTAAGTTGAGGTATCATTTGTTGCCTTTATAGTGAAGTTCAAAAGATTTTTTTATGCGTGCATGAAAATAAAAGCAGCTACTTATTATTGGCTACATATTGAAAATTCAAAATGGCTCCAACTATACTTCTAAACAAAAGCTTCTATACATACCTCAAGATTATGAGATCATTGGAACCTTGTTTGCATCTTCATGGTGGATGTAAGATTAATTTTATTTAGAGAAAAAGAAGAAAAACACACAACATATAGAATGGGTGGATATATGTTTCTAGACAAACAGATTAGCACAAAGCACAGTCTTCAAAGGGCCAATTACCACTTAATTGTGTGATAAGGCATTAATCTTGCATTAAACTAAGGAAATGATTTTTAATCTCTTAAATAAATAAAATGTGGTTTGATAGTTGTAATGTGGAGTTAACTTTTTGCTGTTTGTTTCGAGACAAGTGCCCCGATTTCTCGCACGGTGTCATCCATGCTGATCGCTGTAATAATGCATCGCTTTGCAACTCATTAGTGAAACAATTAAAGGGGAATTAATATTATCTTGAAAAAGAGATGGGGGATTGATTAAGATATGATTATGAGTACACAACCTAAGACTTTGATTAAAATTCCTTCCATCAACTTTTAAGGGGATGAAAGTAAAAAGGCATCACATCATCTAATGATATAGCATTCCCTCCCTCTGTGAAAGTATTATGGTTTTATTTTCTAATCAGCATGGCTATAGTTTTCTACCAAAACAGAGTCTCCATATACAAATTTATGGGGATTCAAGCTTATTGTGACTTGCAATGTTTCTTTACATCACTTGGGCCTCATTGACTCCCTTTCTCCACCAATTCTATCTCTCTCTAAAAAAAAGTCTCTTTCTATGTGGAGACCCGATCTCACTTTGTAGGGACAGGGTAAACTCCGGATACATGGCCCCACCCACAAGGACAATATATCAAGTATGTCCGAAGACTTGAACCTAAGACCTCCAATTTCGGGGTGTCAGGGATAGGATAAACCCCGGATACATGACCCCACCCACAAAGACAATATATCAAGTAAGCCCGAAGACTTGAACCTAAGAGCTCCACTTTCGGGGTTTTTCACGCCGCTTCGTAAGGAAAGAGTAAACCCCGGATACATAAACCCCCAAAAGAATAATAATAATCATAATAATAAAATGAGGTTTGTTACACCTACACTTCAATGAAACATTATTAAGGTTTTATGTGGGCCATTTGATTCTTTTTGTGCAAAGATGGATTTTTAAATTCCCAGGGACCCTAGTCTTTCCAAATACTAAGACTCAAAAGAGGAATATCAAGTCATTCATAAGTTCAAATGTCTTTGTTCATGTCTACATTTCAACATTAGACCTTCAGTTAACTGTGCACTTTAACACCTTATTAAACTATGCTCACTGGCTGAATCCTTGATTCTAACTACCATTCGAACATTCCATATTTGTTGATATAGATTATTTATTTTTATTTTTTACTACCATTCTAACATTTCATACTTGTTGATATAGATTTTTTATTTTTGTTTTTGAGTAATTTGCACTTACTTCCCTCCACGTTTGCTTGAACCACCGAGACCTCCCTACAGTTTTGAAAACCCCCACGTACCTCCCTTACACATTTGACACCCTTAACCCATTTAACTGTTGTTTCGTGGGTGGTTTTGTGAATAATCATCAAGTATGATATTACTGATCGACAGGAACCTAAATCAACGAGTAATCGTATCCCATCTCTAGAAGAACTAACGAGTCAAACTTGTGTACTGTCTAACACCGGTTGAACCAGGTTAAGGAAAATAGTGAGTCAAGGTGCTAGGGATTCTCCAACTCCTAGGGCTCTAATTAGGATTATGACTGAACCTTTTGCAGGCTGCCTACGTACTCAAATAGGGATCAACTCAGACGTAGTTCATGGTCTAGTAATTTTGGCAGAGGTTTCCCCTTTTGTGATTTCTCCTCTCCTTTTCATCATCCATGAATGAGGGAAGTGAGCTCGTATTTATAGCTTTGGAAATGAATTAACCACAGTTAGAATTCCCAGTCTCTTAGGTGGACCAATCACAAGTTGTTTGGATAATTATAGGTTTGCCAACGCGACACCGTAACATGGCCTATAACCCCAATACAGCCAAGTTTTGGCGAGCCTCACAACCCCTCGATATGGGCGTTGGCGATCGGTACATATAAGTGATAATGAAAGCTGTTTAGCCTTGGCGTCATCAAGATCGTCTAGTCTTGGCGCCATCGAGGCTACTAATCTTAGTACTTTTGAGGTCCTCAAACCTTAGCACTTTTGAAACTATGTGACCTACATCGTCTAGGTTCCCTCTAGATGGAGGATAGTATCGCCTATGACGTCATCGAGTATCGCACTAGACGGAGGATAGTATTGTCTACAACGTCATCGAGCATCCCTCTAGACGGAGGATAGTATCGCCTACGATGTCATTGAGCATCGCACTAGACGGAGGATAGTATTGCCTACAACGTCATCGAGCATCGCTCTAGACGGAGGAAGTATCGCCTACTACGTCATCGAGCATCGCTCTAGACGGAGGGTAGTATTTCCTACGATGTCATCGAGCATCATTCTAGACAGAGGAAGTATTGCCTACGATGTCATCAAGCATCGCTCTAGATGGAGGAAGTATCGCCTACGATGTCATCAATCATTGCTTTAGACGAAGGGTAGTGTCGCCTACGACGTCATCGAGCATCGCTTTAGATGGAGGAAGTATCGCCTACGACGTCATCGAGCATCGCACTAGACGGAGGTTAGTATCGCCTATGACGTCATCGAGCATCGCTCTAGACGAAGGGTAGTATTGCCTACGACGTCATCAAGCCTCGCTATCGATGGAGGGTAGTATCGCCTACGACGTCATCGAGATCGCTCTAGATGAAGGGTAGTATCGCCTACGACATCATTGAGCATCACTCTAGACGGAGGATAGTATTGCCTATGACGTCATCGAGCATCGTTCTAGACGGAGGATAGTATCGCCTATAACGTCATCAAGCATCACTCTAGATGGAGATAGTATCGACGTCTTATATCTTTCAGGGCTATCTCTCCCTTCAGTTGTAAATTCATATCGATGTGTCGATGTCTTACATCGTCCAGGGCCGTCTCTCCCCTCAGGTGTAAATTCATATCGATATGTCAATGTCTTACATTATCCAGGGTTGTCTCTCCCTTTAGGTGTAAATTCATATCGACGTGTTCACCGAGACGCATCTCTTTAGTGAACATAAGGCGCACCTCTAAAGCTCTCAAGAACCCGAGGGGTTGTCCCATCGTAGGTGGGCGCCCTCGAGTATGACTTGAAAGGATGTCCCATCACAAGTGGGACTCTCAAGAACCCGAGGGATTGTCCCATCGCAGGTGGGCGCCCTCGAGTATGACTTGAGAAGTATTTCTGCATCGACATCTTGCTGTAAAGGGGTATGGCATTCCGCTGTGGAGTACCTATTGATGTTATCTTCATTGTATATTCATTGTAAGTATTGATTATCCGATGATTTATGTAATAAAAAGGGTCATCACGGTAGCACCCTACCTTCTCCCTATGTCTATGTCTTGGTCGTATATTCCATGAACCGGTTCCTCGAATCGATCAGGGTTCTTCCTTAGGAAGTTTCCAAGGGTTATGCCCATGGATATCAGTGGAGATCTTGCTACGTGTCGGTCATAGTCCTTAGATATGGCAGTCTGTTATTGGCCTATGTACCATTACCATTTTTCATGTCTACATTTCAGTCCCCCTGACCACGACGATCATCATCAAGATATTGGCGTGATCGTGGTATAGTTTGACTAACATTGTCACTGCACACCGATAACTGCCCTTGAGCATTGGCGTGGTATGAAGATGTATCTCTTAGTTGGCATCCCGTCATGGGGTATTGTGTAAAGACCTGAACCAATAATCTTAATTAAACTTGATTAGTTATCTAAGTTTCATTTAAATTATTAAATTAGGTCCACTAACAGCTTAGGTTTATGCCCATTAGATCCCTGACCTCAGAAAGTTAGGCTAATTAAGAAAGTAAATTAGTTTAAGTAGCCAATCTGAAAGACTAGTTGAAAAATAAGAGATTAATTAAGATTGGATTAATTTAATAAGTTAATTAATCACACTTGTAGATTTTCGAGATCCACCTCAGACACTTATACAAAATCCCTCTAACAGAACCCGCATAGATGGCCAGTCGGCAAATATAGAGCCAAAAACCCCGTTTTTCCCTTAAGTGCTAGCACTATTATCAAATTTTCTATAAAAAGAGCTCATAGCTCATAAAGCACAATCTTCTTCCTCCTCTATTCTCTCTCTTGGATTTTGGAGCCATGAATGGAATTTGGAGCTCATGGATGATCTTCCAAGTGGTAGATGTGTGACAGACCGACTACAACCTACTCCGGCTACACCCCGAGTTGAGTAACCTCCCTTGATTGTGTCTTTCAGTTGTGTTTTAGTATTTTGACCTAGGAGAGGGGTTGTTTGCCTCATACCCTCCTTCTTCTAGGGATTTAGACCTTTTTATTTGTTGTATGTGAAACCCAAAACACTGGACCAACTCATTTGACCATGCATGTGGAAAAACCCAACCCTAGGCGGAGAAATAAAAGGGGAAAACCCTAAATCTCTACCTTAGACCAAATGAAAGTAGAGTTCGACCACAATCAAACCTTCTTGGGAGTAAAACCTAGCTCCTAGTGAAATTTCAACCATAACAGACCTTTCGCGAGCATTGGCGCACTGAAGAGCTCGCCGAATCGCAGAGGCCAAATAAGGCTCTCGGGAATTGTCGCCGAAGGGAGTTAGGCGCACCGAATAGGTCGTCGAAGCCTTCCTTAGGCGATCCTAAGAGGTTGCCGAAAAATAAAATGACCAAACTAATTGACTTCTCGTCTATCGAGACTCTTTTGGATCAAACTCCAAAGTGCCACCTCATTTGGCACACTTTGACACATTTGGGCGCGCCGAAAGGTCGCGAACGACCCCGCCGAACCACTCCACAGGTCCAATTGGAGTGATTCCAAAGGGAGCGCATGTATCTTGACTAGTTACACGTATCTAGCCTATTTACGGGTCAGTTAGACTTCTTGTGTAAAATCCAACCCCTCAACCCAGAAATTTAGTTTGCTTAGTTTGGCCAAGCAATAAGAGTTTTCGGGGAAATGGGTAAGCATGACCCCAAAACCTTCCTATTAGCTTAGTACCATCATAATACAAGTGTTGAGATGTAATTGGATGATAAAATGCTTCATTTATTTATTAAATTGTGAGTTTAGGCATATTGAGATGTCATTGATAGCTATATTATGGAAATGGAAATTGGTTTAGGGACTCGGTTGCCTCTTATGTAATTATATGATGAATTGGATCGCGTGGATGAATCCAATTAGATAGTGTTGATGAGGAATTGGTGCCGGTGTTCCCAACTTGGCTTATTCATTAACTGTAGAATTGTATTACATTTAGCTTCCTATTAATAGTAATTAGAAAAGTGTGTAGGTGGGAATTGATCTATTATATATATTTACTCTTAGTAGGTTAGGTTATATATTTTATATTAGGTAGAAAGTTAGATTATATGCTCTACAGTGCTTAGTAAGTTAGGTTGTGTACAAATTCGTTCTTAGTAAGTTAATTATGGGATTGTGCCCATTTGCTTGAATGAGTGAATATATGCCTATGAAATCTTGGCTGTTGCATTTAATAAATGATGTAAATTGAATGTTGCATATGGACTTTCCGGCTGTGATAGCCTGGTATGATACCCCTCATGACACTATGGGTTTAGACTGACATCTGGGATGTTGATTTGATAACCATTTAGTCCTACGAGATGACACTATGATTGGACCAAGTTGAGAGTGAACCCACATAAGGAACGTCATCAGTCTTGCGGAGAGATATTGCCCAAGGATCCGCACATTGGTGTAAGCTTCGAAGATGGTATGCTATCCCAAGGATCCACACGTTGGTGTAAGCTTGGGAGTCAGCTAGGCCATATATATATATATATATACCTTCTGTTGGGCTGTGAAGATGTATGAATCCTTGAGGGATACCGTAGGTGGCTGCAAGTCTTGGCTGAATGACCCATGATAAAAAATAAGTGGGGGGATTGTACCTCCTAGGTTGAAAACCCTTAAAACTGCGCGATATCCGTAGAATGGTCCTATCCCATAGTCCGTTCACACGGGGGATGCATTCAGGTTGTTGGGACATCCTGGGGTGCATTCAGGTTGCTGGGACACCCTGGATAGAGATCGAGATCACGTGGGATCATAAGATATTTCACAGCCTAGACAGCGTAACATTTTTCTTGCATTGCATATTCTGTGTTGATATTATTGTCAGAGTCACTTGTATGAAACACTTGGCCTAATTCTCATACTTAAAATCTATGCATGTAGTAGTAGGATCACAGACCACTGAGTAATACTCTGTGAGGATGGGAGAGAACTTATTGTTATTGTATGCCACAATTGTACACTACTTGAACATATTATACTTATTACACAACTATATACTGCACTTTTCTCAAATACTGGAACATGAGTGAATGCCTTTCATCGAAGGTTTAATCATCCAGGCTTCCAGCTTATGGATGTTGTTTAATATTTCAGGTTCAGGAGCTTAGACGCCACACGAGAAGACACGGATTGGGTAGCTGTGATAAGTGTGTAACACTTGCCCTTTTAGACTTTTTACTCATGTTTCTTAGTCTTAGAGATGTATTTATGTGAATAAATTAATGCATTTATCTTTTTTTGCAGGGTTGGTGACGATGAAGAGAATATGGACTAAAACCAAGTCAATTAAAGCCTCCATTGGATCAAGCTTCAATGTTCGTAAGAGGAGATGATCAAAGCCCAAGACTCAAGCCAATTACACTATGAAGATGGAGAAGAAAGCCCAAGTGAAGCCCAAAAGATCAAGTCAAAGAACAAGCCCAGAAAGTAGCAGATTACACAGTGTGATCGATCGCAGCACATTAGGATCGATCGCATTGCGATCGATTGCAGCGCAGTGCGATCGAGCGCATGCGGGATTTCAGCAATAGTTTCGTATTTGTCTTGTGTTTGGGTCTGTATGTGATAGGTTTTCATGTTCTTTTGGATAACTTCTAAACTTCTAAACTTGTATTATAAGACTCTTGATAAGTTATAGATATTTATGAATTTAATTAGCATTAGAATTGATTGAATTCTCTGAGATCTGCGATCTGGTTTTCTGCGTTTTTACGTTTTTGGAGAAGGCGACGAATTGGGGCGTATGCTGTGCACGGAGATGGACTTCTATACATACTTGTTGAAGACCAGCCCATCCATGAGTAGCTCAACTCCATGTGGAGTGTTGATGTAATCTCTAACTCTTTATTTATGATATTAATCTCATGATTTTTTGGTTTTTAATTCAATTGTTTGATAATTGCATAGTTAAGAGGATTACTGAAATCGAATTTTAATGTTTGTACTCAAGCCTAATAGAATGATTTGGCCATAGTTTTGTTAGGATTGAACCCAAAGTATTCTTATTTTCTGTGATTATAAGAATACTGATAATGCAATCGTGCTCATTAGCATGATGATTAAGATAGGATTTGATAGGCCATGCCTAGGGAAGAAGGTTGTACTGCAAATTAGATTAATTAGTGTAGGTAAACAGTCCGTGTCAACTGAAGATGGGTTATACTTATCCCTTGTGATAATGTAATTCATACTAAGAATTTGATAGTTTATGCTTAGAGAAATCGAAGAAAGATTATGCTTATTCTTTGCATGATACCTTTTTGAGACATTGTTGTGTGCATGTAGCCACACAAGTGTATTTCAGACATTGTTTAAATTCTTAGATTTCATGAGATTAGCCATATTCAAGGGTTAAAGGGATCATCAATACTCTACTCTTTTTCTTATTGATTTAATCCCTTTAATTTAGTTTAATTTAGTTTTTAGAATTAATTCACATATTTCATTAATCTGTCTATTAATTTAATTAGAATTAATCTGGTAAAATTAACAATCATAAATCCCATCAGTCCTTGAGGTTCGACACCCTCAAAATGGCCCTATCCTACTTGAATTCGTCCTATTGCGAGTAGTTTATAATTCACACATCAATTTTTAGCGCCGTTGCCGGGGACTGGTTTTCGGTTTAGATTACTAAATTTAGTTAGATTAAGTCTAATTGAATGTTTTAGATTTTATTTTTTATTTTTTATTCTATTTTACGGCTGTGTGGTATTTGTTTCAGGTACTGTCTGCAGAATTACGATCGAGCGGATTGCGATCGAGCGCAATTTCTCATAAATGCAGAATTGCTTAAAAAATTCTTACAACCACCACCACCAGTCAGGTAGTTATTTTCTTTTCTTTTTTTTTAGTATTTTTTTCATTACTGGTGTATGTTAGGTAGGCGATCCTTGTCCTTACGACTTCTATCTTGCGACCAAGAATTAGAACGTACTCTTAGAGAACGTGAGGCCTAGAGAAAATCTACCTTGGTAGGAGAACATACAATTGTAACCATGGAACCAGAAGAGGAAGAGAGACCCATACTGCTTAGGGATCATTATATCCCTACTACTTACACCTCTTCTTCTTGCCTTCAATTGCCGCAAGTTGCAGCAACTCACTATGAAATTAAGTCTAGCAGCATTCAAATGCTCCTATCTTTTTATGGACTTAATAATGAGGATCCCTACAAGCGCCTCGATGAATTCCTTGAATTCTGTTCTACCATAAAATTGCAGAATTTTTCCAAGGATGCTTTAAGAATGAGACTTTTCCCCTTTTCACTAAAAGATAAAGCCAAATATTGGCTTAATTCCTTGGAGGCAAATACTATTACTTCTTGGGCTCAAATGCAACATGAGTTCTTGAAGAAGTATTTCCCCATAGGAAAGACTAATCAGATTAGAAGAGCTATCACTAGTTTCTCCCAATCTGAAGGGGATTCGTTTCATGAGACTTGGGAGAGACTTAAGGACTTGCTTAGGAAGTGTCGACACCATGTCATCCCAAAGTGGCAACTTGTACAATGTTTCTATGATGGTTTGACTGAACCACATAGACACATGGTAGATGCTTCATGTGATGGCACTTTCATGCTTAAAAATGAGAATGAAGCATGTGTTCTCTTTGAGAATCTTTGTGAAAACTCAGCTCAACATGCTTCAGCAAGTAGTAGGATACATGACCCTAAAGCCCCTAAGGCAGAAGATTGTTTCGAAGTAAGCAATCCTTTGGATATGAATTCTAAGGTGGATGCTTTATCTAGAAAAATAAACCAACTCATGGCGGCTGGTTTTGTTCCTAATACCTCTAATCCTTCCAAGCCCACCACTATTGAGGCTTTTTCACTTTGCTTTAGTACTTCACATCCAGCGAGCAATTGTCCTACATCGGGAAAGTTTTCTGCTATGCCTTATGAGTAAGTGAATGCAGCCTACTCCAGACTGGGTAATGATCCATATTCAAACTCTTACAACCCGGGATGAAGGAATCATCCGAATATTTCATGGCAAGCTCCAGCCATGGAAAATTCAGCACCACCCTATGGACTGTATAATCAAGCTCGTCCACAAT
>JAUPMG010106423.1:0-12141 GCA_031762675.1 Pachysandra terminalis | reverse complement strand
TGAGTGAGAGTGTGACATGTGGATGGTGAGTCACCATGTAGATAGCTCATATAAATATCTGCTAGAAGGTGAGTCACCTGTAGATATTTTATGAGAAATATTTGAAAATATCTAATGGAAGGTGAGTCACATGTAGATAGAATATAACAGTCGGGTAATATCGGGTCGGACCAGTTAGACCGGATTGGACCGGGTAAGACCAAGTTAGATCGGATTGGACCAATTGAGATCGGGTCGAACCGAATTGAACCAAATTGGGCTGAGTTGGATCTGTTGGGCCAGGTCAAACCGGGTTGAGTGACCCATGGTCCATAGGTCAAGCAAGTTAAGCAGGTTAAGCAGGTGACACGTAGTCAAACAGGTGATATGTGGATGCTTAATTAGGTCACTGGATCAACAGTATCAAAATTTTGGCACCTCAAATCTGACATGGCATGCAACCCATGTCACAGGGTTGTGAAACCAATGGCAAGGCCTACAAACGGTGCCTTGTACCTTGCTTAGGGATGGGAGTGGATTTGCGGTAGAGACGACCCCATGGGGTGAAAATACCATTTCACCCCTGCGGTCCCCACCATGAGGGGGTGAAATGGTATTTTCACCTATGAGGCTGTCTCTACCCCCAGCAACCCCACAGGGAATTAATTACCCCACAGCAGATCTCGTCCCCTTAGGGATGCACTAACATGTGTGCTAGCCGGTACGATAAAACGTGTGCCTTTTAATTTCAGTCCCCCCTAGGCCCAACACGGCATGGCAATTTCCAACCCGTCCGGTCAACCCTCTGAACTCGTCTGAATTTTAGCGGGTTTGGGTTTAAGTTTTCAACCCGTGAGTCGGGTTTGGGTTGAGGATTTTCAACCCACAAATAAATGGTTCAGGTTTGGGTAAGCCCCTCTGACCCGACAGATTATAAATACTATAAGTTTTACTTAGTATACCTTAAAAAATAAGATATATGTATCAACTATATGTACATATTTATATATATGCACACACATATACATATTATAAGGATAGGATATTTTCTTTCCCATTTTTCCTCTTTCTTTCCTCTCTTATATGATAGAACTCAATTGCTATATCCTGGAGCACTAGAGATGTAAAGTAGAATGTTGTATGGTATAATGCATTATTATTCTTTACATGAGATTAAATAAGATTATAAAAAAAAATAATAAGTATTAAATTACAACATCATTGCAACTTGTAATCAGTTTTATTATTCAAGACATTAGATGATGCATTTAAAAATAAATAATAAAAAATTTAGTAAGAGTAGTCGGGTCAAAGCGGGTTGGGTGCGGGTTTGATTATTTCATTCCGTTTATTAAACGGATCCTATCAACCCGTTCCAAACCTGCCCAATTGTCACCTCTACAAAAAATCTCGTGTCCAATCCCTGGGTTGTGAAGTGCTGTGCTATGGGCCATGACCCCAGACCCGATACTGCACTAAAAGCCTATTGTGACGTGCCGTGCCTGGGCACGGATCAAATCATGTCAGACCGGATTGGCACGCATGGCCCAGCCCATTTGTACATCCTTAACCTTGTCTGGGCACAGCTCAACTGTACCGGACTGGACCGGCACACGAGCAGCCGTACTTTTATGTGGCGTATGTTAGCGTAGTATAGTCTAAGAATTAAAAGTGCTTAAAAAACGAGAGCGGATTTGCTGTGGGGTAACCCCGTGTAGAAAGTTAGAAACAGCCCATGGGGTGAAAATATAATCCCCCGTGGGTTGCTGTGGGGTAGAAACAGCCTATGGATAAAAATATCATTTCACCTCTCATGGTTGGCCCGCAAGGGTGAAATGGTAGTTTCACTCAATAGGCTGTCTCTACACCAGGGGATTACCCCACAGCAGATCCCGTTCCTAAAAAACACATGGAAGTGGATAAGAACAGGATAATCCAGATCAAAGGTTGGAAACTAGCCAAAAAGAATAAAATCTTGTATTGATAAGAAGAATCTGCACACACACACACATTTGCAAGTCTGATACATAAAAGCATCCATGATGGTGGTGCTGTTTTCGCCGGCAGCCGTATCGCCACCATCACGGTGGTACGGGAGCAGCAATACAGTATGTAGAAGAAATGGGTTGTGCTCGCGTCTTAGGGTCTCTGCCATGGCAAAGGAAACCACCGATAAGGAAAGCGGTAACGTTATAGAGAAGGTTGCCATAGTGGGTGGGTTAGTCTCGATTCCGGTAATCGGCTGGTCTCTCTACACCCTCAAGACCACCGGTTGTGGTCTTCCACCGGGGCCCGGAGGCTCTATCGGTGCACTCGAAGGTGTGAGCTATTTGGCAGTGGTCGGAATCGTAGCATGGTCACTGTACACCAAGTTCAAAACCGGCTCAGGTCTACCTACCGGCCCTTATAGCTTGTTAGGTGCCGTCGAAGGCTTATCCTACTTGTCTTTGCTCGCTATCTTGGTCGTCTTCGGCTTGCAATTCTTCGAGCAGGGCTCCATCCCCGGACCTCTCCCCGGAGAACAATGCTTTGGCTGATTCTCTCACTCTTTCTCTATCTGTCATCTTCTCTCTTGCTGTTTAATCAAAGTTCATGTAAGCTGTATTAGAACTATCTGAGAGTTTCATCTTGTTTTCTTTAGAGTGATTCTTTTGGATCTGAATCTGATCAAAAGAATGGAATTCCTTGTTTAACCTGATCGATTTATATTGTATATAAATATAATTTATGTGTGCAAAAGCAGAATGGAATTACCTTTTGCTAGGAGGAAAGATGAGATCTTTCTTTCTAAATCAACTCCGTTGCTCTGTCATTCTCTTATCTGCTAATTATAATCCATAACCACAATGGTACGTTTGTTTTGCTCATCATTCTATTACTTCAGCTCTTGTCTTTCTGGTTGCTCTAATTTGTAGATTTGTGGTTTTTAGGTTAAAAAGGAATTGTTCGTGTTTAATTCTTTACCATGAAGGAACTGTGTAATTCTCAACAGAATTGTTGGGTTTTGATTGTTTAGGGTTAGGTTTTTTCATCACTACAACTGTTTGGGCAACAAGAAAATGCCAGCAATAATGTAACAGAAAGTAAAAATTACTTTGTTGTTGCAAGAAATTGGTATGATTATTGATGAAAATCATGTAATTGTGCGTTTGGTTAGCAAGAAAATTATAAGAATTCTAAACATAATTTCCAATTGTCATTATACTATAAGCCATATTTATATTATGTCAGTTGGAGGTGCAACTTGGATCGATTAAACCCGAAATTGAACCTACCCAAATCGACTTCGGTTCAGTACGATTTGGATTGGGTTTCTCAATATTGTGTTCGGTTTTGGTTTTGAAATTATAAAACCGAATTCGGTCGGTTTGGTTTTCGGATGAAGCCTCGGTTAAACCAAACCGAAAACCGATCTCGTGTATATAATCTAAACCAAACCAAACCAAGCGGTCTGAACCAAACTATAGTCTATACATATATATTATATATGATATATAAAACATGGTGTGAACTATTTAGATCGGGTAAATTAGAGTCACCATCACTTATTGGGTTCAGGTGTGATGGTCACCTAGGTAGGTCAATTAAGTTCAAAAATAGACTCAAAAAATAAGATCTTAATATTGGTCTAACCAGATTGGGTAAGGAGGTTTAGTTAAAAGAGCAGGAATGTGTTAGGCACCCCCTCTCAAACTTCTAATCGAATTACTCAAACTTTTAATCGAATTAATGTCCAAACACTTTGAGTGATTGAATCAAACATGTAGGCTGCCCACATTTAAGCATCTAAAAAAAAGCTACAGGGACTTCTCTGCAAGGGGATTCTAACCAAGCGACCCTTTTCTTAATTTATGATAAAAACAACACATCAAACTCAAAGTAAACAGTGATTTTATCTGATGAAATATTTAATGAATTTCAACTCTTTCATATTTCAATAGCAACTCCATGCTTTCAATCTTAACGAACACAAAAAAGAAGCAAACAAAAGAAGATCCATAATCCATCACATAAACCTACATTGGATATTTAAACATTTGAGAATCAGTACCTGTAGAGTGGCTCGTATCCCTTTTTCAGTTGTTTCCCTCGCTTTAAGCTCCAATGCTTGGGCTCGATCAATAATGGATTCAACGGGTGTTGGACGGATGTAATGGAAGATCTTCGGGTATGTGATTGAATGGAAAACACTGCAGTAGCAATGACGAATCCGAATGTTTACTTCATTGAGAAAGACAACGACATTGCTCGTTGGGTGGTGCCGTTATGAACGGAGGGATGGAAGTATTTTGCATAGAAATAAAACAGGGGAAGGTGACTGTGTTACTGGATTTAGCTGTTGGGATGATACAGCAATAGAGATGGATGAAAGGGGAGAATACGACTGGCTCGGCCTTGAGTCCGAGTTCAAGATTTCGGATTTGAGCAGCACTAACTCGTGGGTTTTTTACTCCCTTATCAGAGGGGGAGGTCAAGTGATCAAATTCTAGGGACCTATATTTATGTGTTTGCCTCGGTGTTCTATATTCTCCTACGATGTATTATTTTTGTGCGGAGCCCACACATGCAGGAGGGTGTTGAACCATTTGATATACATTGTTGTCTCCTTCTCTAATAGCTTGAGCTTTTAGAGCAAACAGTGTTTAACAATTTTTCCTCTCGATTTCTCTTTTTATAGGCATGGAGGGTCGGTATGAGTGACCTCTCCTTCGTCCTCTACAGCTCATCTCTATCTCTTCTCCCTTTTTTTTTCTTCCACAACTCTCTCTCTTTTAATCCTTCTCTTAATCTAATCTGAATCCCAATCCAACCTTATCTCTTATTCTTCTTTAATTTGCCTTATCCCTCTTTAATCTCTTGATTAGAAAAAGCTCTCATCTCTCTTCCGCGAAGAAAAGAACTCGTGAAGAAGAAGAAGACATTAGGAGTCTTCTTTTTCTTTCTATTCCTATACCCTCTTTTTCTTTAATATCACGAATTCCTCCCATTTTATTCTTTATTACAAAATCTATCCTAAACAGTTTAATTATAATCTAAGTCTAATCTCAATTTTAATTTTAATCCTAATTTAACTCTAATCTTAATTTAATTTAAATTTAACCACCCTTTTTATTTTTCTCTTTTATTATATTTTTTTATTTATCTAATTTCTCACTGAGAGTATTTTGATAATTTTATGGATTTAGAGGGGTTTTAGTGAGAATTGTGGCTAAAATGGATTTGGGGCTGAGAGTGATGACAAAATTGCCAAGGTGCCAAGCTCAAGCCTTCAGAAGCTGCAAAGATCAAGAGAATCAATCTCATGCAAATGGAGTGTCTACACATGATATTTTATATATATAATATAACTCTAAAAAACATTGTATTAACCCAACCAAAATCGAACCGAAACTGCAATTTGGGTTGGGTTTAGGGTTTTTTTTTTTTATTTCAGTTTGGTTCTCGATTCCGTTCGGTTTCGGATTAACGTTCACCAATGCCAATTTGGTCCTAGGTTGATGTCAACCCGAACCAAACCGAACCTAGGTGTACCCTAATGTCAATCCTTGTAAATTCAGATGTTTAGGAAGGGAAATGTAGGACTGAACATGATCACCTGTGGCGCAAGATTATTGTAAGTAAATATGGAGTTCACAGAATGGCAGGGATATGAGTCTGTCGGCGCGGATTTATGCAGTCAGTCCGTGGAAATATAGTGTTGCGTTGGCCTCTTTTTTCTTGTCGCTGGTTCGATGGTTTATTGGGGATGGGTCATTTGTGTTTTTCTGGAGGGACCTCTGGGTTGGGGGAGCCCTTTTGCTCACGTTTCCCAAGGATCTATAGGATCGCTAGTTGTCAGTCTTCCTTGGTTTGCGAGGTTCTTTCTTGGTCCGAGTCTGGTCTAGTTTGAAATCTCCCGCTTCGTAGAATTGCTTGGGAGGCGGATTGTTTTGAGTTGTGTTCTTTGTTCACGGCTATCGAGGAGGTGTTTGTTAATTTAGATAGGGGGATAGGAGGATCTGGACTCCTAATCCTGCAGATGTCTTCTCTTGCCGTCATTTCTTTAGCCAGTTTCGTTCGGATTAAGATAGTCCTCCGGCTTCCTTTCCGACTCGTTCCTTGTGGTCCCCACCTGTCCCTCACAGAGTTAAAGCTTTCATTTGGACCGCTTTACTTTATTGGATTAACACCGCGGATTTGCTCCAACATAAGAGGAGGTTTATGGCCCTTTCTCCAAACATGTGCTTCTTGTGCAGAGCGGTAGAGGAGTCCCTGGATTATATTTTCATTCATTGCCCTTTCGCCTCGGAGATTTGGAGTTTTTTTATTCGGTCGATCGGGAGGGTGGGGGGTGCTTCTTGGGCGTATTTGCTAGTTATTCGAGTAGTGGAGTTTTCTGGGTCTTGCTAAGAGGGGAAGGATTCTGTTTTTGATGGTTTTTCAGGCTGTGTTGTGGTTCGTGTGGAGGGAGCGGAACAAGAGAATTTTTCAGGATGTTACGTCTTCGCCCTCGTGTGTTATTGAGGGGATCATGTCCTCTGTTGCCTCATGGGCCTCGGTTCGAGGCCAATTTTCTGGTCTGTCTGCGTCGTTTATTATGCGTAAGTGGTATTCGGTCTCTTCTTGTGCTTACCCGCCTCAGGCCCACCAATTGCTCTTATCCCCTCTTCCAGTAGGCTGGGTGAAGATGTCCTTTGCGGCTTTCTGTCCTGCCTTGTCCAGACCTTCTTGGATTGGTGGCGTGTTTCGGGATCAAGATGATAAGCCTATTTTTGCTTTTTTTGGTCCGACAGTGTCGATTGAGGTTGTGCGGACAGAGCTGGTGGCTCTTGTGACTGGTTTGAGGCTTGGTTGAGCACAAAGCTTTATGGATATTGGGATTGTGTGCGGCGGCACGCCCCTTATTGTGGACTGATTAAAGAGGCCTGATTCGTAGCTGGAGGGTCATTCATTTGGTTCGGTTGGCGATGTCTTTGGTTAGAGGGCGAATCTTTTAGTTTCTCGCGGCACCTAGGGTGACTGATCAGTTGGTGGCTGATTTTGCGAGGAGAGGTGCTAGTAGGGGCCTCTATGGTCTCAGGGAATTTGGATTTTGCCATGATTTGATTTTTAGTGTCTTGGTTGCGCGTGCCGGCCCATATCGGTTAAGTTCTTTTTTCAGACTCTTGGTCCTTTCTTTATCTGTGTTGTTGCCACTAGTAGAGGTCTTCTCTCCTGTAGCTGTTGTACATTCTTCTCCTCTTTATTTATATATTTTCATGATTTATCAAAAAAAAAATGTAGGAAGAAGACAAAAAAAAATTTTCTCACGACGCATATTCGGAATGACCTTGCATGTAAGAGAAATGTTTATCTTCATTCATTTTAACTCAAACGAGGTGGATCTGAATACAAGAAAAGTGCACTTTCTAGCATTCTCTTGCCCTTTCTTCATATCCAAATGGGGCTAGTAGTTTTACCCCAAAAAATAAAAATGGGGCCTAGTAGAGGTGGGGGCTGAGTCTGTTCTATTTAGTTATAGTACTTTGTGTATAGATATAGATTCCACAAACTGATCATTATTAAATTGATAACCTTTAAGTGATCACAATTTCGCTAAAGATTCCACAAAGTGGAATCCAGATTGCTTCGAAATCATAAACCAAATTGATAACCTTGTTTCGCGTAAGTTAATCCTCGTAATTTTCTATTTTGGGGAATTATTGATTTAATTTCTTGACAATTTCCACAAATTTTATTTGTCCTGATATTTTGTTGTTAAACTCTTACATTCATTGTATGAATCTTACTATTCGATTCGATTTGACCCTAGATCGATTTAAATCAGTGAAAAAATTGGTTTATGTTTGAATCTTACGATTTACGATTTAATTGTACAATTAATACTATTCAACTCTGCGAAACCAAATAAAGATGACCTCTTTCTTTTATTATTGAATAATTTCCCTTTTTATCATTTGATCCTTGTTTATATAAAATATAGAACTCTAAAACAATTTAATATACAAAAAGAAATATTATTTATGTATTTTAAACAATAAAAATCTCTTTTCTTAAGAGAAATCCTAAAATCTAAATCCCAAACTCTACTTCTATTAGAATTACTATGAATCTTACGATTTACGTTTCAAAATTACTATTCAATTCTAAATAACGCCTAACGATTTTCGATTCGATTCACGATTTGACAACCTTGCCTTATATAATAAAATGAAGTATTGATTAATTTGCTCTGCTTATTAAAATGACACAGCATACCTGAATTTAATATGCTTGATAATTGATTGTTGTGTTTCTCTGATTAAAAAACTAGGAGAAGTTGGGTTAAAACTTACAATTAAAAGGATAACAATAATGAGGATCTATCTATATTGAAATCTACAATGGTATGAAGGAGATTTCAAATTGAAATCTAATGGACCAATTTTAGGTTTTGAGTTTCTGTTTTCTTTTTAATGAAGATCCATTTAAGTTCAAATATGTAATAGTATGAAGGAGATTTAAATTGAAATCTAATATTGGGCCAATTTTAGGTTTTAAATTTCTGTTTTCTTTTTCTTTTCTTCTCATTTTAAATTATTTTCCATGTAAAATGCCAAATCTTACCTAAACTGTGGTTAATTAGGATATTGTTCTTATTTTGTGTATTTGTATAACAATCATAAATTCTGTAAGGATTGTTATCTGTGCAAAGCACTATAAATTTTATAAGGATCTCTCTTTCTCTCTCATACACACACACACCAGTTATTGCTCTGAAAGAGATTGAAGATTGTGGTTGCAGTTAAAGTAATAGAAAATTGGATCAAAAAGACAAATGGGTAGAGGCAAAATAGGCTTTTTCCTGGTATGAGGCGTTTTAAGGGACTGGAAGATCTAGAATGCAAGTTTTCTTCCTCTTTCTTGGCTATAAGGGCTGTGAAATCTCAGCTCTTTGTAATGCCCTTGATATATCTCCTTTATATGAAGCAACATAAGCTAACCTTTTCTTCCCTCATTCACTGAATGGAATTAATACCCATTGATTTTGGACTTTCTATCATGTGGAATTGAACTCCACAGAGTTGAGGATGTGTATCCTGAGCGCACAGGACTGGTTCCCAAGTGAGGGAAATGAATTTACTTGATTACATTTCACTTGGCGACGTGTCGTTGTGTGCTCCTCACAGGTCCACCCAACTCCAGAGAGTCCAACACCGCACGATACAAGTTCCTGGATTGAGGTGCCTTAATGTATACTTAGACTGAGTATTTGTCATCATCATCATCGGATTAGTTTGGGGACATGGGACTAATAGATTTACCTTACTGAAGCAATGTACCTGTTTTGATTTTGGATTTATCAATATCAGGTTCATGTTTCTGCCCCTACCTGATGACCCAGAAGTATGCACCACATCATTTTCCATGGCCGCTGGGTAGTGCTTGATTTGAATCTAAGAAGCCATTCTTGTTGGTTGTGATGTGATTTAAGTGATCATAATCTCCCAAGCTGATGATATTGTTTTTCTTATCTGATCATGAACTCTTCTCTCAGTCCTTATTACGCACACTTGCAGATTAATGGATTTTGGAGTGAGGCAACAAGAAACAAAATACTGAATATTGTTATATGTCGACAGGATATTTGCAAGTTTGATGCTTTTCAAGTTCGATTGAGTCGAGCATTAATTAACCTTTCTTATAAAGGAGAAACCTATAGACTACAATTTGCATTTAAACTAAGACATTTCAATCCCAAATACGTTGCCATGTTTCCTTGACTACTAGTAAATAAGTTCAATATTGATTTGGTATCTTCTGATTATCACCTCCATATATGGCTACCTTCTTCTTCTAAATCTTGGGATCCTTTGAACAGGTCTGCCTGCAGAACAACGTATGGGCGCAAGTAAGACTCTCATTTAATACTTGCAGAGTGACATAAAGCAACTCCTAATGCAAGAAGATCATATCTCAGGTATCATCTGAACTTTTAAAATTCCATTACATGCAAACTTCTCATGAAATAATTAAAAACACATGCTATGAAAGTTTGCCGTCATACAGTATATCCGCCTTGAAGATATAGAATGGTAATATGCTTCAAAGAAGTCCCTATTTTCTTTTAGTAGCTCTTTCCACACTGCAACCATCAAGTACTCTATTACAATCAGTAAAACACGCACACATGCAGACAGAAAAGACATACACACACAGATAGAGAAGGTGGCAGAGAGAGAGAGATGACTGACCTGTGAGGGTGATGAGTGGTTGAATTCTTGCATGCTCTGCAAGCACCTTGATGCAGTCGTCTCGACTCATGTGAAGAAGCAAGCATCTTTCTATCAGATGTTGAACCTGTATTCATATCCAAAATTCCCACGAGATCAGATCAAATTGTAAGCATTCTTGCAGAAGTTATGGTGAGAAATAAAAGAAAAACAAACAAACTGTAAAAGCAACCGTGTATATATGTTTATGTAATGGAGAGGTTGCTGTTGTCAATCAAGTACCATTCTAACGTAGCTCTGTGGCTGGCAATGCAAACAAGGAAGGTGATGGCCATCATGAAACATTCTCAGTTTTCTTATAAACAGAAATGGACAAAACAAAGAGAGAATATTGTGGAAAGAGAGAAGGAAAAGGGAGAATGCAAACAAAAGGGTTCAAGTGCACGAGATAGGAAGGAGAGAGATTTGGAGAGGGTTATATGGTGAAATGGTTTGGGGGGACTTTTATCCATAGATATCTCAGTGAAGGGCCAAAATGAAACAAGGAATCCTGGGGTTGGATTCACCTCATCTACAAGAGATAGGACTTTGATGAAAGAATGTTCTGGGATTGGATGATAATGATTAATGACCTTGATGAATGTTCCATTGGTGTGTGGTTGGCCATAGCTATAAGCTTGAACCTTCACCTGTACCTGGATCCCACCATCTTCAAGTGCATGAATTTGCATTGGTCGGTCCCCTAGGCTTAATGGTGATTGATGGTTGCAACCTAACACGTTTGTAGAAACCACTGAAAGCAAAACATGAAACAGCTAAAACAAGACCGTAAAAAATTGAATTCCATACTACTTGGGCTGTGTTTGTAACTTTGGATTTTTTTTTTTTTAATGCCAACAAAATGCCAGAAGGTATTATGGGAAAGTAATTTGTATGAAACAATATATGAAAGAAAGTGAAAATAACTTTTTTTGTGTTGTTTGAATGTAGCAAGAAAATGTCATGATTATTAATGAAAATCATGTAATTCTGCGTTTGGTTAGCAAGAAAATCATAAGAATTTTGGACATAATTTCTAATTTTGCCCTTATACCATAAGTCATATTTATGTTATGTCAAACCGACTTCAGTTTGGTTTGAGTTGGGTTTCTAGATTTTAGGCTCAATTTTGGCTTTGTAATTATAAAATCGAATTAGACTGGTTTGATTTTGGGTTGAAACCTCAGTTCAACTGAACCAAATCGAAAACCAATCTATACTCTAGTATATATAATCTAAACCAAACCAATTTAAACCGAATTACAATATATATGTCAATCTTTGTAAATTTGGATGTTTGGGAAGGACAATGGATGAAGAAGATAAAACTTTTCTCACAACGCATTTTCGGACTAATCTTGCGAGAAAAAAAAGTTGTATTTTTTATCATTCATTTTCTCACAAAACTAGTGGGCCCCACATTTTATTACATTTTCTTGATATCCAAACGGGTCTGATTGCGAGAAAAGTGAATTTTCTTTCATTCTCACATTTTCTCGATATCCAAACGCAACTTACAAGAAGAAAAATTTCAAATTATTTTCTTTTCAAATCTTTATTATCCCAATTCCCAACTCTTTCCTTCTCAACATTAAGGCTGTGTTTGGATACTAATAAAATGCGAGAAAGTCGGTTGAGAAAGAAAAAAATGTGAAAATAACTTCTTGAAGCTATTTGGATGTTGCAAGAAATTTGCATGATTATTAATGAAAATCATGCAATTGTCTATTTGGTTAGCAAGAAAATCCTAAGAATCTTGACATACTTTCCAATTCTGCCCTTATACCATGAGTCATAATTATGTTATGTCATATCGATTTCAGTTTTTTTTTGGTTTGATTTTTCGACTTTGGGTTCGATTTTGGTTTTAAAATTATAAAATCAAATTAGACCGACTTGATTTTGGGTTGAGATCAGTTTAAATCGACCC
>JAUPMG010106412.1:0-12142 GCA_031762675.1 Pachysandra terminalis | reverse complement strand
CATATATAAGCAGAAATCATCTTAAATTTAGCGATCACACTTACCGGGGCGTGAAATGCTCATTTCATTCTATCATCCGATCCAACCCGATTCTAATCCGACCCGACCTGAGGAACAAAAAGAAAAATTACACTTTTACCCCTTCTTTAGACTCAGGGTATTACAGATGCTCGTGAGTAAACGTGCAATACCTGGGTATTTACTTAGAAACATAGACCAGTAACATAAATATGAAATATCATATAGATGATTTATGAAAATGCATTCATATTTTAGTTCTTAACATTTATATCAGAAAAATTCAAACATAATGCAGTTCATTCTTGCATTCTCACAAAGTTTAGTAACATGCATGCAAGTCCTCACTCACCTACACATTTATATGATGCTGTATACTCCATGATCATACGTGAGAGAGTCTAACCTCCCTTCCATTTTTCACAAATTCACACACATATTCATGTTAATGCATGCTATTGATATTGGGTCAATGTATGTCCACACTAGATCCCTACCTATCCAACCATGCTGCCCTTGACTACACTGGGTCTCATAAGACTACAGGACTCGAGACATAATTTCTTTCTGTCTATCCAACCAATGTAACTTGGCTAAAACATGGGCCATCTATGGCTATAGCAAATACAATAGATTCTAGTTGTACAACACTATTTTAGGGCCTTTCAACCCATGGGATTCTCTTGTCCCACCATTGTTTATCAAGGGACGAATCTGGGGCATCACAGACTTAGCACAGAACTTCCCCTGTGACAATTCCCATCTCCAACTATCAATAGTTATTTCATTTTGAGCATTTTGGACTACTTTGATCATCACCCTTATCTTGCCTTTTTGGCATTTTATCATCATCAACATTTACTCAACTACTCATTCTAGAGTTTGAGTCTCAATTGGCCATCTTGATGGGAAAGTCACAATGCAATGGCATTCATTTTCACTTAAATTTAACTAATGCAATAAATAAAAAATATTCCATGCAAAAGCATTCACAAACATTCACTTCAACATAATCATGGATTTGAATTTCCATGTTTCAATATACCTTGGAGACATTCACAAGTTCCCCATTTCCACACATCATGCTCACTCATATAAAAAATAAGCAGTTAGGATCATGCATATTCTAGGACTTACATCATTTTACTTTATACTTCGTTACCATGTCTTATGCGTATTCTTAAGCATGTACATCATTTCATCATTCATTTAATCAAGCATAATAGAATAGTCGTTCACATCACAATTTCAGTGATTCAATATAGTCAAGGTCATTACTTACCTTGCAATACATCTACTGTATATATATATATATCAAAGTACACATCAAACTAAGATTACTTTATACAACCAACTAGGATGAATTCACTCATCCAACTAGCATCAAATTACACATCCAACTAGGATTAGTCCACACATCTAATTAGGATCAGTTCACATTTTCCACTAGGATCAATTCCTATATTCATCAAAAATAGTTCACACATCCTTCTAGAATCAGTTCATATAATCAATTCACATATCCGTCTACAATCAGTTTATATAATCAAATTCATATAGCCTTCTAGAATCAATTCATATAATTAATTCACATATCCTTCAAGAATTAGTTCATATATTCAATTCAGAATCACTTCACATACCTATTCAGTATTTTATTCGCATCCCATCTAGGATACATTCACAAATTCATCTATGATTAATATACATATTCATCTAAGATCAATTCACATCCTACTAGGATCAATTCATACATTACACAAGTATTCAGCTTTTTCACAATTAATCTCTATTGTTCACTCAACAGATACGATAAGTGATTTCATGTGTATTCACCCCCTAAAATATTCAAGTGAGTTTCCAATGTGTCTTGACAATCATCAATAATATTTGTGACCCAAGTCATCTTAACTCTTCTCACAAGAAATATTAGTTATTTGCTCCAAGCATTCAATACATTATTTTTATGTGCATCACCTCTAAACTACCCTGTGTAACATCCATTTGCATTGTCATTTATCATTAGTGTCTTGAACCTATGTTGTCTCACATTTCACTTAACAACCCTAAATTGAATCCTGTCATGATTACACCTTACCTTAAGGGTTTTACACTTATTTCTAAGTACAATTCCTACCACAACTAGGCTATAAGTTTCCTCCCATGGTCTAGGACTATAGATGCACACTGATTGTACACCATTGGTGGTCAACTAACTCCAAATTTAAAACCCCTTCACCAATTATTCCTATTGCTACCTTATATGCATATTATACTCAAAATTTAAGAGTTCAATGTGGTCAGTGGCTGCGCCGGTGGAGTGATGGTATGCCGATGAATCTAAAAGTGGTCCAAACCTTGTGCCACCAAGTCTATTAGTTTCCTAATGATGTACATATACATGTTCTAAGGCTACTTTGTTCTCATATTTTGGTGGGTGGGTGTGGTCGGTGGCCTTGGTGGTCTACCCCAGCCCTTAGTTGCACTTCTAAGAAAAATAAAATTAATACTCTATCGGTGGCCACATCAGTATGCCGGCAGTGTAAAGGTCGGGGGTTTAGGACGGTATGCCGGTGGGTCCCACGGCAGTCTCGAAACTCAATATTGTTTTATAATTATTTGCTTGTTTTTCCTTGGACATTTTATTAGATTTTTCTGGGATATAACCCCTTAATATATCATGATAATTTATGAATAATTTCATACATCTAAGCCTATTCATTTATATAATATTCATAAGCAGTGTTGGAATTTCATCTTTTAACGTTGACCTAATATTAGAATACAACATCAATACAATTATATACAATATAAATTAATTCACACATTTTCTTATCACATTTAAAGGTTTAAGGTGTACATAAAAGCACTGATATTTGGGTCTATGCCCAAATACCCCTGAATCGAAAGTTCACTCACATTGAAAGTTGATGAAGCTATGGATTCCTTTGGCTGTTTGCTTCTCCAGGTTATTCCCCTTACCCTAGGTTGGCCTCCTTTGATCTCCCACAAAATTTTTAGGGGTTATCAACAGTATTAAGGTCTATTTATACTTCTTCCAAAAGTTAGGGTCTGTTTGGTTGGGTTCTATAGGTTTTACTCAAGTCTAAACCACCCGGTTAGGTTAGCCCATTAGGTTTGACTCCTTTTATTGTTTCTTAACAACTTTTATGTTTCTGCAACCCTAAATAAATATTTAAAGAGGGTTGATCATGCGATGTCACTCTCCTCTAGGTGAATTTACACTTTTAGCCTTAACCCTTGGGCAAATTTCCAAAATAATTTCTAATATTTTAAAAAAAATTCAGGTCCTTACACTTAATGTGTCAATCCAATTGATTCTCGACTTTAGCGACGAAACATCAAAAGCAATTTAATACTTCTGAATTGCGAGAAATCAAGTATACGTAATCATATTGTGTGTAATCATACATGAATGTGATGAAATCAGACTCTCCGATGGGTCCTAACAATGATTGGTCCACATATGTCAAAATGGACTAACTTTAAAGGTACAAACTCTCTCACTGCATTACTGAATGGTTTCCTACATGACTTACAAGCCAAATAATGCTCACAAAGGGCTAATTGAACCTTCGCAAGCGATCCCAGTAGCCCTGCTTGTGTCAATCAATTCATCCACTTTAGCCCTATGTGGCCTAGTATAGTGTGACATCTCAATGAATCAGAAATAATAGCATCATCATTATTGAAAGTCAAATAAGAAACCAAATTTTCATTACTTGGATAATCAATATCCAGTTTGAACAACCCATCAGAAATGAATCCCTAGCCATATAAAACTAATTGTAAAGAAATGGAAACACAATTTCTACTGAAAATAACAGAAAAGCCTAGTTTGAGTAACGTCACTACAGATATGAGACTATGATGAATGTCGAGTGCATAGAGTACATCATGAAGCATCAGTGCGTGGGTTTCTCATGGCTTCAGTAGGTACATGTCAACTTCTAGCACATCCACACTGGTACTATTCCCCATGTATACTTTCTGACTCCCAGTTGGTATTTGTTTGTAGTCTATGAACCCATCTCTATCTCTATCTATGTGTCTGCTCGATCTAGAACCTAGAATCCAATCAGGACTAGAATGAGAAAACAAGACATTAATGCAAACCATGCAACATAAGCTAGTGGTTAGGTTAGTTCATACCTGCTTCCTCTCAGTGCAATCTCGAGCAAAGTGTCCAAACTTGTCACAGTTATAGCAGATACTTTGGACATGTCTCTCTGTCCTCCATGCTTCCCTCTAGTGCGCTTGGTACCTATGCCTACCTTCAGTGCTTTCTAAGTTGTTTCACCCTGTTGGGGCGCCATATCCTTGTTCTTAGACCTAGATGTCTTATGCTTTGTTGGTTTGGCTATGAGCGTAGTATTGTTAAACCTTAAGGTTTGATGCTCTGTCTTGAGCTCAAAATGATGGACCAAATCAGTGAACGTTTTAAGGTTCTCATTATGCATCATGGTGAGCTTCATGTGCTCCCACGAGTTAGGTAGGGATATCAAAACAACGAGAATATCTTACTCATCAGTCAGGTTATTCCCAAAGACACAGATCACGTATCATAGATAGCGTCTTCCTAAGATGCTCAACCATACTGACGTTGGAATCCATCTTGTAGGTCTCAAACGTCATTGTCAGTGCACATAATCCGGTAGCCGAGGTAATAGCGAGCACAAGTTTCAGTGCATTCCACATCTCTTGTCTAGTCTTATAGGCCTCAAATTCGCCAATAATACCACTGCGCATGCTTCTCAACATACTAAAGCATACACAACGATCCTTCTTGGCCCAAGCCTAATAAGCCTTCATAACTCTACGATATTAGGCAATAGTCCCCCTCTTAGGGTAGGCTAGGCTATGCGATAAAGTCTCTAGGGTCTCAGACTCATCGAGGAGATATTGGGTTTTCCTATGCCATATGTCATAGTTCTTACCATCTGATTTCTCCCCCTTGTTCAATATATTACAATCTATTTTGGCACAAGCCTGATAGACCTTCATATCTCTACGGTATTGGGCAGTGGTCCCCTTCTTAGGGTAGGCTAGGCTATGCGATAAAGTCTCTAGGGTCTCAGACTCATCGAAGAGATATTGGATTTTCCTATGCCAGATGTCAAAGTTCTTACCATCCAATTTCTCCCACCTGTTCAGGTCAAATACTATACTCTTAGATGCCATATCACAACAATTAAATTGCACATTTAATTAACATCTTATATACACACATAATTGATTTTGCTTTATTATCTAGGATTAAACAATAATATTAATCTATAATTTATCAGATCAAAAATACACTAGACCTTGGGTCATAATGTATATCATCACCAACACAATAGAAGTTAATACCATTTTTAATCCCTGATATGCAAAACCCATCTAGGAAATTATATAATCTCAACAAGCAATTTTTTCACATGTTAATCTCAAATAAGCATGCAAATAACTAAAAGCATACCACAATACTCTAATTAATCATATAAAAGGGGCACTAATTTAATTAGCATTAAAAATAAATTAATTATGTTTTTTTCTAGATTTTTTGGTTAACTGAAAAATCTTCTTCAATTAAATGAGGAGGGCTTTAGTTGGTCTTTCGACCAATCGAACCCTCTTCGGTTCGAATTACAGAACCTTGTTTCTCAATTGGTATTTTTCAGTTAACCGAGACACTGCTTCGGTTAGCCAAAAAACCCTCTTCGATCAATCAAAAATTTCTTTTGACTAATCGAAGGCTAGCTCGGCTAATCTTTGGTTGGTATTCGGTATGTCGACGGACTGCTTCGGTTAACCGAGTAGCCCAATTCAACTAACCGAAAACAACAAAACTTGGGTTTTTCAAATCCGATTTAAACATACTATTATTCTCTTCGATCCATCGTTGTTTAGGTGTTAAAAATAATAATAATCACCCTAAAACGATGATGTTGACAATGTATGGTTGCACAAATGATCCTCTCTTGATCATTAATACAACTATGCATTGTTTGTGATATTTTCTATAAAACAGCAACTAGGTTACTTCTTAGAACATACCTCAGTCCAACGAAGATGAATCACGAGGCTTTGATACCAATGAAGGTTGTAAACAAGCCATATTACCTATCTCAATGAACACGAACCCGGATCTACAACAGAAGATCTCCATTGAACCAGATGTTGTTCCATGTTGGTATATGAGATTACTAGAACCATACACAGTAGTATCCACACTCAAATGACCATATCTCAAGTATGGAAATCAATAACAAACTAGATCTCAATGGAGGAAGATGAGATGAAAAGAGAGAGATTTTCTCTAGGGATGGAAACTCACGTATGATCCAAATGATGGGCTAGGAGGAGTATTCTAAATATAAAAGACTCAACTCAACTCCGTGTTTGACTCCACCTCCTAACTCATAGAAGGGAGTCTCACTCACTAGGACTCTAACCTAGTATGGGCGTCCCATCAAGTGGGAACCCGGGTTAGCCCATCCTATTGGGCCAACCGATTCGACCCAAGTCAAATATCCAACATCTCATGTATCTATATTCTATTTTTTCTATTGCTTTGTTGGTTGTTAGAAGGATATGACCTTTTTTAGAAAGTTTTTTTTCCTGAAACTTATATATCTACATTTCCTTTCTTTTTAGTTTATTTTTTGGAATAAAAAAGAATATTTTATGAATATGCTATTTCAATTTTAAGTCTTAATGATTCAGCGGTAAATGCTTGATAATTTTTTATCTCTTTGTGATGGAAGATGTTACATTTATTTTTTGATTCTTAGTACATTTACAATCCTCAATGTTTGAATATGATGATAGGTCCGTATGAATATTATAGGAGAGAACATATGATGGCAGGTTGTAATGTGTACAAGAAAAACATAAGGTTAGGGGAATCATTCTTGGGTGTAGGGTACATACTCAAGTTCAAGTAAATGTTGGTAGGTTATAGCAGTGTTGGGCATATGGGTGAAATCAAATGTTCGCTCTCAAATATTGATTAATAGCATCTACTACAAAGCCCAAACGTCAAGTGAACGACGTTAACATAGCATGTTAATTTACCTTCTTAACCATGTCTTAAAAATTATATTTAAATGACAAAAAAATTAATTTTATTTGACAAAATTGCCCTTCTATTGTTTTTACCCTTGAGAAATTTTGTTATCGACGTTAACAAGGAGTGTTAATTTTCCTTTTTTACCATATTTTAAAATTATATTTAAATGAGAAAAAACTATTTTTTATAAGATAAAATTACCCTTCTATCATTTTTACCTTCAAGAAATTTTTACCTCATTTGTACTAATAAAGTAACAAAAATATGATTAAAATATTGTCAAGCAAGCATTGGCGACCTTTGTTTTCATTTTTAAGTTTCCATGATAAAGCATGTACTAATAGGCATAGTGCTAAGTTGAGATCTACTAAGTTACATATATATAAAAGATTCTGTATAAGGAGAGTGCAAGGCTAACATTAGTAAGGGGTAAGGGGTAAGAACGGAACGTTTATACTTTTAATACAGGGTATACATGTCCTTTTATGTATCTGCCTTTAGATGTGGGTCATATAGTCCATAAATTAGAAAAATCGAATGACATCAACACTTTTCGTTAGGTGAGAAGACAGAAAGTTAACACAGGGATGGTCTCTACAATTTAGTATAAAATGTCAAGGGGTATAAGTGGAATATCAAAAAACATAGGGGGTGTGTCTACAGTTGCCATAAATGTGAAGGGTGTAAGTGGAATTTACCCTTTTAAATTAAGCCCACTTCTCTCTCTTCCTATCTCACTTTAGATAATCCCTGATGTGGTTGTTTCTTATAATTTTATTTTTTTAATCTTTAAATTCATTTACATTCCTTTTTCTTCCTTCCGCTGACTTGGCAATTTTTCACAATTCTAATTATTTTAATTTTTTTAACCTTTAAATTTATCTATTCCTGCTAAAGAGAAAAGTCTACAATATCTTTTATATCTCTCTATTTTTTTTCTTTGGGTATAAATAATATATCTATACTCTCTAAGTACAATATGAGATTTTTCCAAATCTCTGCAGTAAATCCTAGATCTTTATCTGAATAAGAACATTTTAGAATGACCTTGAAGACTTCTGAGATGCTTTTGATCCCATAAATATTTTAATAATAAGTAATTATCTATTATAAAATTAATATTTTAGTAATAAATAGAATACTAGAAAAAGTTTTGAAAAACTACCAGTCATTTTTACTGTTATTTCATTACATGGGTCGATAATGGTGGAATTATCCATTTAGAGGTGTGTAAAGTTTGAATTTGGAGTGGGTATTTATATACCTAGGACCATATTGGTTTATGTTCTATCGTGTTCCAATAAAAGATATTGAATATTAGGTCGGTACCAAATATTCAATATCATTTATATTACAAAACTTTAAATTTTATTTAGTGAATATGATCTACAAATGCTCATTCCTTTTGTTTGTGCAAAAAATATTTACAAGGGACCATAAACATACTTTTAATTTATTTTTATTTTTCTAAGGTTCCCTATTATTATTTTTTTTATTGATATAAGAAAAGGGTTCCCTATTCTTTTGATTTTTCACAAAATAATCTTATGTTTACTCATTAATCTGTGTGTGTGTGTTTCTCTCTCTCTCTCTCTCTCTCTCTCTCTCTCTCTCTCTCTCTACACTTATATCACACTCTTAGTTTCATGTTCTATTATTACATATATGTGTGTGACAGGATTTTGATTGATAGATTAGGCATGAGCAAAAAAAGTTCAACTCTTTTTTATATAAGCAAGTAAAGCAATGAGATGCAAACAGGTCATGATTTTCTAAAACCAAACTTAAATCTTAGTAAATAACATTGATTCAGATTACCTGTTAAGAACAAACTGCAAAGCATGTATTTGATAAACTTATGGTACATTTTCATTCTAGGCCTCACATAATAATCTCATGATTTGTCTCCTTCTGTTGACATCTTAGTATTATATATTTACTCTAATTTACCACTAGTTCCTTTGTGCTTAACTAATAAGCAATTGAATGATAGTCATTTGTTATATTGACAATTTATGTTTTCTTTTTACTCAATGTATTATGATTATAGAGACACACATATCAGAGGAAAGCACAAAGATTTGGTACATATGAGATAAACATTATCATGTGTATATCAATTATAAGGAAGTTGTAGATTTGATAAAAGATTTGTATTAATCAGGAAGATATGGATTTGATTTTAAAATCTTACCAAAATTGGATTAGGTTGATTTAGTTTTCATTAGGTTGATTTAGTTTCCAGTATTATCTCTATGTCTTTTTCTATTTAAATCCCCAATGAGGTCTCTTTGTAACAACCAAGATTTATTAATAAACTCAGATTTCTTCATGGTATCAAACCTTTCGATCAACTTGTACTGACTTTTCGCTACTTGATCATCCTTTTTCGACGGGCAGCGATAGTGCCGTCTGTCGGGCACTATGTTCCGACGAAGATGCTCTCTTGATCTCTCGGTCCCTCGGACACTACTTTTCACCGCCACTGCAACCGAAGTCATCTCATTCAAAAACCCAATCGAATCCCATCTTTGCAAATTCGTCCAAGCCAAAACCCCCTCATGTGCATTAAACCCAGCAAACTCTAGCCATCTTTTCTGGCGATAACTCCGGCGCCCTTCTTTTGTGAATCCGTCTCACCAAAACAAACATAGCCCTGTTCTCTCAAACCCCATTAACTTAAACCCAGAAAAATCACCATTTGAAAACGCCATTAACCCCATTCGTACCACCATCTTCTTCCGGCCATCTCAATACATCGGTTCATCAGCTCGAGTTGCTCCGTCAAGGGAACTGAAGTTCTTGATCTGAAAGATCCCTGATCATTACGGCCTCCCTTTTGTCGGTTCGACATTTGAGATATGAGATCGAATCCAAAAAAAAATAAAAAAAAATGAAGAACACGGACCAGCTCCGATTATCTCCTACCTATTGTTGATCCCTCCAATCGTCTTCTCCGACGACTCCACTGCTGCAACTTTTCTTCTCCAGCAAATCCTTTCCCGCTGCAACATCTCTTCTCCTGCAAATGCTTCCGATGAGCACAAAATGCATAGAAGCATCTGATCTGATCTCCTCTCTAGCAGAGCAAATCAGATTTGTTCTCTTCTCCGGCTGCTACGCTGCTGTGCAAGATCTCTGTGTGCGAGATCTCTTCTTCGATCGCAACTTGCACAACCTTTAAATGTCATCTCCAATGCTCAGATTCGACATTGTCATATGGCGGATGAATGAAAAAATAAAAGAAAAAAAGTTCCAAAGAGGCATAAAAGAAAAAGGCCCAAAGAAAATCCAATAGGGCCATCCTAAAGAGATCCAAAAGAGGCCCAAAGCAACCCTTTCAAAGGAGGTCCAAAGAAGCTTATTTTATTGCCAAGAGGCAATTCAGCCCAAAGAGGCTCAGAGGTCCAAAGAGGCCCATTTTATTGCCAAGAGGCAATTCAGCCCATAGAGGCTCAAAGAGGTCCAAAGAGGCCCTTTTAACGGCCCATGACCCCTGTGGCAAGACCATATTCAAGTTCATGGAGCCATTGACCCAAGAGGTCCATTTAATTGGATAAGAAGCTATTTGGCCCATCGAGGCCTATTTTGTTCTCTCCCTTCACACTCTTCAACAACGACAATGGCAAGAGAATGGCGGTTCGGCGATTGATAAGCTTAATACAAGTATCAGAATTAAACTCATGCAAATTTACAAATTCGCATGAGTTTGAGGGAGAGTATAGAGACACACATATCAGAGGAATGCGCTGAGGTTTGGTACATATGAGATACACACTATCATGTGTATATCACTTATAAGGAAGTTGCAAATTTGATGGAAGATTTGTATTAATCTGGAAGATATGGATTTGGTTTTAAATTCTAACCAAAACTGGATTAGGTTGATTTAATTTCCATTAGGTTGATTTAATTTCCATTAGGTTGATTTAGATTCCATTATTATCTCTGTATTTTTTCTATTTAAATCCCCAATGGGGTCTCTTTGTAACAACCAAGATTTATCAATAAACTCAAATTTCTTCATAGATTTGAGATTACAATCTCTATATCTTTGTGCATTCTCCTTCACTTAAGATTATAATTTATGTTTTTCTCCTCTTTCTCTCACGTAACTAGATCTATCTTCTATTTTGTCTATTGCTTTGTTGGTTGTTAGAAGGGCCTTTGTAAAAAAGTTTTTTTTTCCCTGAAACTCATATCTATATTTCCTTTCTTTTTAGATCCCATTATTATTCTAAAATAAAAAATGAATATTTTTTTGAATTTGCTATTTTCAGTTTGAGTCTTAATGATTCAGTTACTCATGTTAAAGTAAATGTTAGTAGGTTATAACAAACTGTTGGGAATATGGGTGAAATCAAAAGTTCATTCAGATATTGATTAGTAGCATCTATTTAAGAGCCCAAAATTTTACTAATTCTCTCAAACATATTTGTACGAGGACAATTTTGCAATAAAGATGTATAACAAAAGTGTAACCTAACAATTTGATTTGTATGTATTTGTTTTTTTTATATACTTTTTGTTGTTGTACTATTTTATTTAACTAGTAATAGTGCACGTGCATCACACATGATAAACCTATATTATTGAGAATTATTTTACTAATTTCTATCCAAATGTTAGATTTTGAAAGAATTTCATAAAGATAATGATATCAATATTTTTAATTGAAACTTTCAATTTTTAAAGAGGTTAAATAGTTGTTGCGTATAGGTGCTACATTTGAAGATTTTACATTAACAATAAATAGTAACTAAAGATTGTGCATAAAAAAAAAGTTGATAAATACTTGTAAATGAATCTTCATATAATAGTCTATTAATCAAATATTTATATATCAAACTAATACAAATTTACAAAATAATTATAAAAGATACTGATTTATTCACTTTTCTTGAAATTTTTTATCGTCCTAGATGAGAACATGTGAAGACTATTTTAGTATGTAACATTTGTACATCATTATTGTCACGACCCAAACTCAAAGAAAATTCACGTGGGAATCCCTTAGGTTCAAACCGCAATTCTCACCCCATATCCCTA
>JAUPMG010106392.1:0-12143 GCA_031762675.1 Pachysandra terminalis | reverse complement strand
TAGTTACTTTTTCATGACTAATCACCACAAGATGGTCAATTCGTTATTCTTCACGGCTAACCACCACAAGATGGTCAGTTCGTTATTTTTTAACGGCTAACCACCACAAAATGGTTAATTCATTATTCTTCACGCCTAACCACCACAAGATGGTCAATTCGTTATTTGTTTCACGGCTACCTAACATAAGATGGTCCATTCATTATTTTTTCATAGCTAACAACCACAAGATGGTTAATTCGTTATTCTTTCACTGCTAACCACTACAAGATGGTCAATTCGTCATTACACAGAGGGACAATCACCCTCAATTAACATCTCACATATACTTCAAAGGAAATCCCTAGAGCTAAGGCCTTCAAAGGGATGTTTACACTCTCACCCCTAGATGTCACCTTCGAATGACATCCTTAGCACAAACTTGTGGGACTTATTTATGCATTTTATTTAAGAGATCATTACGAAGGAAACATTTCTAATTCTGAGCTCGCTAAGTTCAATTCAAGATCACTCAAGTTGGTTATTTAACCTAGAACCTTTAAGGGATTCTATGATGACTCTTCTTTATAAGGATAATTGATCATGAAAACGAAATGCCTGCTGAGAAACTTAAATCTAAGGTCTCTATATGGGTAATTCGATAATATACTAGTCAACTTATGAGATGTATCTAGTTACTCTGACTTCCCTCAAAGGAGTATAGATTAACGTACCAAAAGGGGTTATCTCGAAAGTGAACGAGGCTTTAAGAATTTAGTTTCCCCATCAAAATTCAATTTGGTGAAGGATGCCGGCGGAAAATCCATCTGATAAACACCAACTCATGCTTTCGATCATCGCTTAATCCAGAGGGCAACACTTGTGAATCCTGTTATAGCAAAGATAAACTAGTAAGTATAGTGTTTAGGGAAGGGACAACTCCATCAAAAAAGGCTTTGTTCCTTGTGAGCTAAATTGCCCACATGAAATTAAAAAGAAAAGCAGAGAGGATAGGGATTGAAGGTGGCAAATCGTCGACGAGTCTTTTGGATGCTTCAACACCTATTTCTTTGATGTTGTTTCCCCTATAGATCGACTAGAGTTGTCTTCCTGCAAATGCAAACCAAAGAGCACAAGAGAAGGGATAGGAAAGGAACATATGCTCAATGCTCTCATCATGTTCATTACACAGGGGGCAAGAGGCCCTTGGAATGCCAATGCGTTGGAGGATATCATTTGTCTTGATACCCATATGGCAGCATTTCCAAGCAAAAAACGTATCTTCTGGGCACATGAGGTGTGCCATAGTTTAGATCCGTTAAATTCCTCGTAGGGTCTTTAACCAAGTTACAAGCAAAGGCCACAGAGAAGGCTCCAGATGAAGATAATCTCCACACCAATCGGTCTTGGATTCCGAGGGTGTTGATAGGAATGCCCATAATTCCTCAACAAGATGGTTAGGCCAAATAATCTCAAGTTTAGCTCTATCCCAAGATTTGGTGTCACAGTCAATTAGATCTGCAACCAACCAGTTGTGCGTGTGATCAGGGAGAGAGGTGACCAGGAAGTCAGGGGGAAGCCAGCCATGGTCAGTGATCTTGATATTTAGACCATCAACTATTTTCCAACCCACCCCATTTCTGATTAAGGGCTTAAGTTTGCAAAGATCCTTCCAAACCTGAGAATCAGTGTTAATAGCGTGACTCTCCAAAACATTTCCTTGCTGAAAGTATTTAGCTTGCATGATCTTAAACCAGAGAGAAGAGTTCCCAATATGTAGCGACCAAGCATGTTTGGCCAAAAGGGTCTCGTGGCATATACTGGGCTTTTTGATGTTAAGCCCACCCTCTCTGTTCGAACCACAAACCTTATTCCACCCAATAGTGTGTAACCCATTACCATATCCGATTTAACTCACAGGAAATCCCTAGCATATTTATCAATATCTTTAAGAACACTAGCCGATATCTTCATGGTAGCCATTAAATGTTGGGAAAGGCCTGGAAGAGAGGCTCTAATCAAAGCAGCCCGCCAACATGGGAAAGGAGTTTAGCTTTCGAACCGGAAAGCCGCTTGTTGATTCTGGCTATCAAGTCCCAGAATACAGACCTTGGAGGCCAACCACAGACAATCTGGACACCCAGATAAATGTTGAAGTCTTTTCTCCACTTAACCCCAAGAGTATTGATACAAGTATCACCTTCACCTCTTTCTCTACCATATTTAATACACTTCTCATATTTCTCATATATCATAGTTTGAAAATTCTTTTAAATGCCATCCTCCCTCTTTCTTTCTAGTCCTAATTCACACCCCCAATAAAGTACATTTCTCTCTTACATATTTATTATTTTTTATAAGGTATATCTTCACTCTATTTTTTTTAATTCTTTTTAACTCTTTCTCATGTAAACGACATAGAAAATAAGCAACTTTTCTATTTCAATAAATTTTTAATTAAGGATAAAATTAAATTGCTATTTAATATATCAAATATAACAATAATTTTACTATTATATACATATGATTTAAATAAAATATTTCTAAATTATTTAATACACAAGCGCTCCGGAGACACTCTTGACCATAGGATAATTTTGAAATTTGTGCTCTCGCTCTCGCTCTACGATTTTCACTCTACGCTCTGGTAACTTAGTTCGAGCTCCAATTGCACCTTCAATTCCATGAACCAATCGGGTCTTTTGGTTATTAACTTTATATATATCATCATTATCATTAAATCCAGAGATTGTTTTGGACTAAAACTCTTTTTAGTATTTAACTAAAACTCTTTCAATTTTGTTAAATGTATCAATTAGTCGTCCAATTTTTCAATATTTTGTTTAAGTTTTATCCCAAAAAAAAAAAAAACATTAGTTTTAGTTGAGATCGTGTTTAAAAGTCAAAATAAGTTGTTTATTAAGAGATAAAATTTATATGAATCCTAATTAAAACAAAACATGATCTCAACTAAAACTAATGTTTTTTTTTTTGGATAAAACTTAAATAAATATTAAATTTTGGATGACTAATTGATGCATATAACAAAATTGAAAGAGTTTTAGTCAAAAAGAGGAAGTAGTACTAAAAATAGTTTTTTCCCAAAACAATCTCTGGGTTTAATGATAATGAGATATATATATATATATATATATATATATTAAAACTTAAAAGAAATTGTATGTTAAGAGATAGGATTTATAGAAGTCCTAATTAAAATCAAACATGATATCAACTAAAACAAATATTTTTCTTTGGATACAACTTTTAAAAAAAAAAACTAAAAAAATAAAGGAATGTATTGAAAAAATCTTAAAAATATAATTTGCTTTTAATAGTAGTATAAGAGATAGGATTTATAGGAGTCCTAATTAAAATTGAACACGATCTCAACTAAAACTAATTTTTTGCTTTTGATACAACTTAAAAAAAAAGGAATGTACTGAAAATATCTTAAAAATGCAATTTTCTTTTACTAGTAGTATAGATTATTATTATTATTATTAGGAATTTTTGCATCTATACTCCTATGTTATGGTGTATTTGTATTTATATGCTTGCATTTTTCATATTTGATTCTATCCCCTCTATTGTCGTAATTTTTGCATTTGTACACCCGACGTTAAAAGATGCAAGCTTCCGCTACTTATTTTAATTGAATGACTATAATACCCTTTTACTTAATACGTATTATTTTGCCTTCATCCCCTTATGTTATCGCTTTTTTGCATCCATACCCCTCTATTTATCATAATTGTGTATTTGTACACTCGATGTTAAAAGTCGCATGATGCACTCAATTGTTTTTCATAAAACGATCAATATAACTTTATAAATAAGTGTTTTTATTAAAATGTAATGAAAATACAAAAAAAAAAAATTCTCATAACTCAACCTAACTCTACTAGATCTAAGGTATTTATACCTGATAAAATGCCTAAAACCAAATGGATTCGGGTTATATGTTTTCAATATTTATTTTGGTCATTAGAGAATCTTCTTTACATTTTAATAGATATAAGAACTTATATTATGAGGTTATTTTAATTTTTTACAAAAAAAATATATAATATACCATTAAAGTTACAAATGTAATAAATTTGGCAAATAGAGGGGTATGGATAAAAAAAAGTGATAACAAAGGGGGTAAAGGAAAATAACACTTATTAAGTCAAAGGGTATTATAGTCATTCAATTAAAACAAGTAACAGAAGTTGGTATCTAATAATGTCGGGTGTACAAATGCAAAAATTATGATTATATAAGGGGATAGATACAAATATCAAAAATATAGGGGTATAAATACAAAAACACCATAACATATAGATATAGATGTAAAATGCCCATATTATTATTTGTTTGGGTTAATGAAATAATTTCAGTCCACATACTACGTTGACGGGTTTGTATTAGCAAGACTAGCAGTTAACTTGTGCGAGATGTACGGGCTTGAATAGAAAGTAATAATTGGGATATAAACATTTGGTTTTAAGAAAAGAAAAACCTTCATATTGTTTCCCGGTATTTAGTAAAAAAACTAGACATTGTTCTCTTCTCCATTTGATATAGGATTATCAAGTTATAGATGGTTTAACTCTATGTAACAGTTTCTACAGAAATTTGAACTTTCAATATTGGTAGAAGGCTCTAGACATCCTTCTTGAATACTAATAACACGACTAAAAACAATCCAATGCAAAGTACTGATTTTACTCTTGCACTTCAATAAGAAAATTAAAATATTGTCAAAAAGGAATTGGAAAACATGCTTTGCTTCAATAATATTAGAATGACAATAGAATTTCCACAACAAAGGAATCACTCTGAAGGTTGTGAACGAACTAGATCACGTACCTTGATGCATACGAACCCAAATCTGCTGCAAAAGATATCTATCGAACTAAAAAACATCCTATGTCGGAATATGTGATTACTAGAACCGCAAACAATATTTCAACCACAATACGACCAAATATTAATATGGGAATCTAGCAGCAATTTAGATCTCAAAGGAGGAAGAAGAATTGAGGAGAGAGAGAGAGAGAGAGAGAGAGAGAGAGAGAGAGAGAGAGAGCGAGAGAGAGAGAGAGAGATTCTCTAGGGTTGGAGTCTCAAAAACGTGTAGGGCCTGTTGGGACGTGAGTAGAAATCTTCTATCTATAGAATACTCAACTCAATATAGGACTCTCTCCTAAACAATAGGAGATAGTGTCCAAATCACACTTGGTCTCTCACCAAGCAAGACGTCCTAAACAAAGTGGGGACCCAAGTCAAAACAACCAAGCGGCCTAACCAGGTCAACCCAACACATAATCCAACATCTCTCACATGTCCATAGTGGGCACAAAGTGTGCATCTCCCTCATACACATCATATCTTCTTATCATAGATGCTAATCATATAAGTCGTTGAGAGTGCGACCGACGAGCAAAAAGTAATGGGCGAACGACTCCATATCAAGTTCCATAAAAATGACATGGAAATACACTCTCAAAAGTATTGCCTATGCCCTAGACTTGTTTGGCCACATCGGATTGAGTATTTCTAACCCCTCACAAGCTCAAGCTCAAAACTCTATAGTCAACCACTAGATTCATTTTAATGTACTCATTTAAAATAATTCATATAGTCTACATATATATATCATATACATATAAGTAAAAAAATGTGAAACAAAAAATGATAATTTTAAACCATGAGCACATTTCTCTATAGTTCGTATCTCTCTAAATGCGATGCCAAATAGTCTTCCTCATGTCTTATGCCATTCAACTTTGACCTAACTGCTTTCCCAATCAAACCCTGTATAATCCATGGCAATAGGAAAGAATGGTAGAGTAGCGAGCATCAGTTTTGATTTCACGACATGATCAAAGGTAAATAACGGTATATGTTGGTACTCCCAAGGATCATCCTAAGCTCACATAACAAGAAAATAGGGATCAATTCACTTGCACTCAAAGGTAACATTGTTACTAGCACATGTAGTATGTAACACATGCTATGGTGGAGCTCTAGGCCTAGCCAAGAGTATGTCAACCTCCAACCCCATACAAATTTTAGTCTAGTTGCAATCTATACGCTTAACTTGATCTCCTCAATCCAAGTCACAACTCTCAAGCACCTTGATTAAGGTCTTACATCCAGCTTTACTCGTAAAATTTGATTCCCTAAGGAATCTCATCCTGGCTCTTCCAAGGTGACATATAACTCACAGAGTCCCCTAAATGCCCCCAATAATTCAAGTCCTCTTAATTTCTCATCCTACTTGCCTCATACTCCTACTTGCCTCATACTAGATCATCGATCATGGAACGTTAACCCACAGTTTGTGATGTATGAATATTTATACAAACTTTATTGATAAAAAAAATTTTGTGATGAGTAAATATGTTTATACACACTTTACTGATCAATTTTTTTTGTGTGCTGTCTAAATGTTTATACATAATTTAATAATCAAAATTTTGTGATGCATGAATGCAAAAAAAAAAAATTATGATGTGTTTATTTATACGCACTCTATTGATCAAAAAAAGAAATTATGATATGTGAATGTTTATACACTTTACTGATAAAACATTGTGGTGCGTGAATGTTTATAAACACTTTATTGATAAAAAAATTGGGATATGTGAATGTTTACCAACTTTACTGATAAAAAAACTTCTGATGTGTGAATGTTTATACATACTTTACTGATCAAAAACAAATTGTGAAATTTGAATGTTGATACACATTCTACTAATTAAAAATAATTGTAATGTGTTTATACACAATTTACTGATCAAAAAGAAATAATTGTGATGTGTGTGTTTTATACACACGTTACTGATAAAAATAATTGTGATATGTGAATGTTTATACACACATAACTAATTACAATGAATATTTGTATACACCTTACTACTAAAAAAATGTGATGTGTCAATGTTTATGCACACTTTATTGATAAAAATATTGTGATGTGTGAATGTTTATACACTTTACACATAAAAATATTGTTTTTTGTGAATGTTATAAACACTTTATTGATAAATATTTTTTGTGATTTGTGAATGTTTATATACACTTTACTGAAAGAAACAAAGTTATGATGTATGAATGTTTACACACATGTTATTATCAAAAAAAAATAAAATTATGAAGTGAGAATGTTTAAACACACTTTACTGATAAAAAACAAATTGTGAAATGTGAATATTTATACACATTCTACCAATTAAAAAAAGTTATAATGTGTGAATGTTTATACACAATTTATTGATCACAAAAATTTGTGATCTGTGTGTTTTATACACACATTACGGATAAAAAAACAATTATGATGTGTGAATATTTATATACAACTTACTAATAAAAAAAGTTGTGATGTTTGAATATTTATACACACTTTATTGATAAAACAATTGTAATGTGAATGTTTATACACACTTTAGTGATGAAAAAAAAAATTGTGATGTATGAATGCTTATACACTCTACTAGTAAAAACAATTGTGATATGTGAATGTTTATACATACTCTACGGATAAAAAAAAAAGTGATGTGTGAATGTTTATTGATCAAAAAAATAAAATTTGTGTTGTATGAATGTTTACACATATTTTACTGAGCAATGTTTTTAGAGATGTGTGAATGTATACACACTACTGATTAGACAATTGTGATGTATGAATGTTACAGACTTTATTAATCAAAATTTTGTGATGTGTGAATGTTTATATATACTCTACTGACCAAAACTAATTTGTAATGTCTGAATAAACTTTACTTTAGTGATAAAAAAAAATTGTGATGTGTGAATAATTGTTTACACACACTTTACTGATCAACTTTTTTTTATGATGTGTGAATGTTTATACACACTATTGATAAAAAAATGGTGATGTGTGAAAGTTTTTTTATACACTTTACTGATCAAAATTTTGTGATGTGTGAATGTAAAAAACAATTGTGATGTGTGAATATTTTATACACACTTTACTGATAACAAAAAAAATTTATGATGTGTTAATGTTTATACACATTCTACAAATAAGTATGAATGTTTATACACTCTACTGATCAAATATAAAAACAATTTTTGATGTGTATCACACTTTACTGATACAAAAAACTGAATGTTTATACACACTTTATTGATCCGGCACCCTGAGCCGGGTGAGGGGGGTTGGCCGCCCGCCCGGGGGGTGTCTCGGGGGGAAGGAGGCAGCCCAAGGAGGGGGGTTCCTTGGGGAGGGCCCTCCGGCTTGAGGCACCACCCCCCTGTGCGAGGGGTAGCTGGCTACTGCCCCCGGATCGGGGCACCCCTTGCCGGTCGCTTGGCCTAGGGAACCCCCCCCCCCCAAGGGAAACCCCTGCCTACCAGCCCAGGGGGAACCCCCCTAGGCTGCCCCCTCCTCCCTTGTCCCATCCGGGCACCCCCCATCGGCCCCAAGGGCACCCCCCGCCGACCCCGGGCTAACCCTAAAGCCCTAAACCTAAACCTAAACCCCTAAACCTAATCCTAACTTTAAACCTAAACCTAATCCTAATCCTAAACTTAAGTCATTGCTAGGCCTTGGCTTGATCCATCTTCTTGTACTGTATGTTGTACATTTTTATGGAAGGAACACTTCTGGATGTCAGTTTATCTTTTCTAAGCTTATGGAACTAAGTCAAAACATACTTGGTCATTCCAAAACAATGTGTTAAGTTGGCTTAACACTACCAAATTCTTTTGTGCAATGCCTATATTTGAAGGTCACCAAGCCTCCCTTGGGTACATGGTTTTAAACTTCAACTTTGGTATTAACTACAGAAAGTACAATAAGCTGTACATTTTTATCAGATAACGAGAAATTTTGACTCCTAACTTTAGAACTTGAACTTTATATACAATAACAACATAATACAATACTAAAAATAACAAACGACGACATCTCAGCGACAAGGGGAAAAAATTCAAATTTTTTCGATTTTCCCCCCTTGGCTCTCGGCATGAGCGACATGAGGGAAAATTTCAATTGTTTTTTTGAAACTTTGGTTTCCCAAGCTTTCCCTTCCCATGTCGCCAACATGTCGACTGAGCCACATAGTGACGTGCCACGCGACATCGACATTGTGAACTTTCAAAACAACAGATGTTTCCAGTTTTGAGTAGAATAACAACGTCAAAAGTCAAAACCCTATTATGAGTATGCTTGATGTTTCCAACTTTGAGTACTTTCCAGATTTGGAGTTGTGAGTGATTTATATAAGGCATCCAACCCTAGGTGGACTAATTCATTCCTTCTATCATCTAAAGGTTGATATTTAGAATCTTTTGGACAATTTTCCTGAGCTTTGAGTCTTATTTTCAGCCAGAATAACATAACACTACTCTTACTCATCACTCTTAATGTTCCTTTTTAATACTATCATCTAAAGCTTGCTGTTACAAAAGTTCCAGCAAACCAATCTCTCTCCCTAAAACCTGTTAGAAACCAATGATATTCCCTTTTATAAGAAAATACCTTCTTTGAATCGTCACTAAATTCAAATTTGGAAGTTTTTTAATTCCCATGTTTGTAAAACATAGTACATGGACTTGCAATGATTTAGATCTTCATTTTCAAAAGGGATTATATGAATCAAGAATGTGTACATGCAATCAACATATTTCGTTTCATTTCAAATTTAGATGCAAAAGTAAGAGCATGCTCAGTTGCTTGGAATCTATAATCAATTATGCTGGCCATCAGTTTCAATGAAACAATGAGTTTTCATATACATACCACCCAAAAACCACTATTCCACACAAATCTAAGATATCCCTAACAATAGAATCTTTAAAGTCTTAAACTTTTGTCAAAATTTACAAAGGGATGCTAGAAAGTGATACGCAGCAGCAAAAAGCATATTACAGCAAGTACAAAAATTAGTTTAAAAATATGAGTTGATCATGAAGTGAAGTTTTCAGTTAAATAATGCTCCATACTATGCAGAAAGATTACTTTGTGCCAGCAAGATGCATATACTAAAAAAGCTGTAAAGAACGAAGTAGCAAATCATATAGAGAACAAGACAATGTGAACACACAGATTTAACGTGGTTCGGCTAAGAAGCCTACATCCACGGAAGGAAGAGTAAGAAATCTTTTTCTCTTTCTTGTGTTTTCCTCTGTTCTGTAATCAGAGATTTATAGAAAGCATACAGCCATATTGTCCCTATAGCAGCCATGATATTAGCCCATGATTCAGCCATAATCATAGATGATTACACCCAACTAACCATAATATGGGTTTCCCCTAGAAGGAAAGACAGCATCAAGGATAGCCAAGATACCAAGTATAGATCTTCCCAAGAGGGAAGGTACAGAACATAGACGACAAAAGCCTATAACGTTTATTTAATTCATGCAGCTCTTTATCCATGGTATTTTGCCAAATCGTATGTTCCCACTCCGTCACTACGTAACCTGAAATTCTAAGAAACATTAAAGAACTTGAAACTCTAACAACAAAAGCCCATAACGTTTATTTAATTCATGCAACTCTTTATCCATGGTATTTTGCCAAATCGTATGTTCCCACTCTTTCACTACGTCATCAGTTTCCTTGGAATTTCCACCAGTGGACTGGACATTGTACAACAATCATGCAAGACCAAACAACTAAATCAAAAGAACCTGAAATTCTAAGAAACACTAAAGAACTTGAAACTCTAAGAAACATTAAAGGACATAAAATTGCAGTAGAACAGTATTGCAAGTTCTTACTGAAACTGGACCATGTGAATGTTCTCTTTTTATTTCGTTTAACAACTACTTATTGTGACAAAAACTGACATACCATTGACTTATGCTCCCAGGCTCCAATTCGTGCATGTACACACAGTTGTTGGGTTTCCCATAAAACTGGGATGCGTACACACAGTCATTAGTTTGTACTTTGTAAACTGTATTTATTAGGATTATGACGTTCATGACTTAAATAGAGAAACCTGAGAATTTTCCAAAATAAGTTCTCTCCTTGGTAAAGTGTGGTGACGAACATTACTATTACTGTCCATTTGTGTCTTCTTGGGAGTAACCTTCAAGTTCAAGACAATGTCCTGAATAGGGACTTGTGTGATGAATGGGGATATAGGGTCACATTCAGGCCACATCTCTGAGTTGGAACTCCTCCTCTGCCTAGAATATGGTTGTGCTTTGCTGTGTGCTCTTGGTTGGCTTACTGCCGTATGTTCCTTGGATTGTGCATTGCTATGTATTGCTGTCCCTCCTATTGGTTCACTTAATGGCCTCATGATGACTGTACACCTCTGCCTATTAGACTACTTAGTTGACTTATTTGGATTTAATTTGGAGCTACTATGCTGCTGCTGCTGCCTACAGTTTGTATCAGTTGTCCTTCTGTGCTGCTGCTCGGCCTGATCTGTTTGTGTCTACTTCAATCGGTATTCCCCTACTGCTGCTTTGTTGCCTGGGATTGTTGCTTTGTTGCCATTGCTTGCTGTGCCTTGTTTTCTATTGGCATGACTGTTTTGCTCTGTTTTCTGATGCTGTCGTCACTGCATGGTGTGCTCCTGTTTTTCTTCAATGCTTGCCACCTATGGTGTTGGCTGCCTTTCCCCTGTTGGGGGTACTGTTAGGTTTCTTGGTTGGCTGGAAGCTCCTCTTGATGGTTCCTTTGTGGGTTTCCCCTGGCTTTCGCTACGAATCTGATGGCCTCTGTTTTGGTTGGTCATGATTTTTGGCCAGCTTTGTTTGTACTTTTATTGCTGATCTTTCTCTCTCTTAATAAAATCCGGAATTTACCTGTACCAAAAAAAAAGAAAAAGAAAGATATATTTGAAGAGAGAAATAGGGTGGGGTGTTTGTCCAATCACTCCAATCTCATCTGTCTACAATTGGCTAAATATCCAAGAGGGGAAAACAAAGTTTACTTTCAACTTAACAATAGATGTTGGCTGACTGATTCCAATACACACATTACTTAGTCACAGTCACACACACATAAACACGCCCATTGGGATTCTAATTAAACTGGGATGCATACACTGTTAAAATCTTTGTCTCTGCACATATATGGGATTAAAAAATTACACTTCTTAGTACTGATGTTCCCTCAATTTGAATATTCAAATTGGACCAATAAGGAGAAGCCACCTGGCAGGCTCCCGGGCATAATCTATCCCTTT
>JAUPMG010106371.1:0-10827 GCA_031762675.1 Pachysandra terminalis | reverse complement strand
CCCGCCCACCTGTATTATCGGTGAGTGACTAGCGTACACTAAGTGTTCTTATATATTGAATGATTTACATTATCACAACTAAAGCTTACCTCTTAAACAGAATATGATCGAAGATAATATGTTTGGGTTACTACGCGAAAATAAAGGGTTTCGGAGTAAGGATGAGTGCATATAATATAGCAACATGCAATTTGGTAAAACTTAATTCTTTCACGTTCATCAATTCTTGTTATTTTGGAACTCCATATTTGTGATAGTCTCTTTGTCATGTAGGTATTTTTTCCAGTAGGCCAAGACAATCACTGGTATACTTGTGTATTCAACATGGATCGCCGGATGGTTGAAATCTTAGACTCCATGGTATCCAAGCATATGAATGAAGTGAAGATGAATGGTTCAAGTGCCTAGGATGTCCTTGTCAATAAGTTGGTTGGTATCACTTTCACGACTTATTTGTTTATGCATTCTTAATTGATAGCCTAGTATAATTGTTATATTTGGGCCTTGTAAAAAGCCTTTTGCACTGAATTGTTCCATGAGTTGGGCCCTCCTTGTGATGTAAGTGATTGGGAAGTTATTCGTTCTGGCGTCCCATAGCAAACTAACGGGTAATTTAAGTTGAAAGCTGACCTTTAAACTCTTCATACTCCATTATTTTGGACTTTAAATCTGTAATTAGAAGAGTGTTGGATCTAATAATTTTTTCTATTATAGAAATGATTGTGGTGTGTATACATGCCTATTTATGAAATACTGGGATGGTGGCATGGATTTCATCCACTTCCTACCATTATGTGCTGCCATTATGCATGCCATGCTATCTACTTTAAGAATCAATGTGGCTAATTAACTTGTGTTTTGCATTTGCAGCATGAAATGGATAAACAACGAAGGAATATTGCGAAGAATTTGTTATTGAGCGAGCATAATCAGGTCAAGTACTCCTATTGAGAGATGCCTAGGGAGCTGTGATGGTGGTGTGATGTCCGATCTGGCTTTTTTGCACCAATGTTTCTACGAGACCAGTGAGTAGTAAATGTTTGCTGATTGTTCTTTTACACCAGGCAATTATGTTTGTTTGAGGCCATTGTTCTGTATCTTCCTCATAATGGTAGTTTAGTGCCATTGTTCAAGATACACACAACATTTTCATACACATATTTAAATTTAAGAAGTTATAGTTTGACTTCCTTGATTTTGTAAAGTTAATATAACTTATATGTTTCCCTATTGTAGGATAATGTTTCTGATTTTATAAAGGTTGGGGGTGTTCAGAAACTTCAAGATGGAGAATTCATTGTACAAGTATACCTATCTGGATGATTGGACCTTCTCCATCCTAGTTGTTGGGAGGCTTGGTGGATGTCTGCATTATGTGAAGCTTGTGCCCCCAATGGGGGATATATGGTCTTGTGTTAACTGGTGTCAATTGTCTGCTCCCCTGTCTTGGGACTGATATTTTTTTGATTGTGTGATGTATTTTTTGCACACTCTGTGGAGTTGTACAATTCTTGTAAACTCACATTCGTTAATTATATATTGTATGGTTTCTTCAAAGGAAAACCCATTAGAATTTCATATTTGTATGGTTTCTTCCAAGATATTATATGCTTTGGGTAAAAATGAACTGGTGAAGTGGGATTATGCAGATTCTCCCGAACTCTTGAATTTCAGATTATGCAGATTCTTTTGATGGTGGACCTCATGTAAAATGTCAGCTCCCCTGTTTTGGGACTGATATGTTTTTAATGGTCTCATGGTGTGATGTATTTTTATGCAGATTCTTTTGATGGTGGACCTCATGTTAAATGTCAGCTCCCCTGTTTTGGGACTGATGTGTTTTTAATGGTCTCATGGTGTGATGTATTTTTTGCTCACTTGGTGGTGCTGATGGTGGTTGGTGGTGGTGGGTGGGGGTTGGCGGTGGTACTAGGTAAAGGGCAATTTGGGGATTTATTGTTTTTGAAAAAGCAAATACAATTGACAATACCTGACATGTCCTCTGCCATATGGCAGAGGACCAAAAGGCAATTATATGAGTATTTTGATACTTGGGAGGTGAATATGGTTGGTCAATTTACCATTTGGTAAATATTCCTGTAAAGTAGGGTATATGGGCAATTTTCCCTTTAAATAAGAAGAATATATGGAAATTTAAAAAATAAAAATAAAAAAAAAGCGTTTAAACCAGTGTTTAAAAACTTGCGAATAACTCGGAAAACTCGGCCGAGTTATTCGGATCAATTGGTTGGCTAGTTAACTCGCCATAAAAACCAGGGAGAGGTTAACCAACTGGTCACCAGAAAACTAGGCCGAGTTTTCTGAGTTACTCGTAAACCCGTCCGATTAACTGGGTTTTAGACAATAATACCCTTTTAATTAATCCCTAATTGAACAGCTTAATAAAAAAAAGCCCAACTTACTAAAATGACTCTTCACATTCTTAATTAATATTACATTGAATTTAGCAACTTACCAACAACCAATAAGGATTTCTAAATTAAAAAAAAAAACCTAAATCGTTGGATTCTTTTGAGAGAGAGTATTTTGCTTGAAGCTTTCAACTTCAAAGAGTTAAATAGATTTGAAAGTCTTCATAGAGTTTAACAGATTTCAAACCTCACGGTAAGTTTTTTTTTTCAATCGATTATTAATTAATATAGAATTTTTTATTTCTTATTATTATTATTATTTTTTTTTCTGTTTTCACTTTTCAATGATTCACAACTTTACAAGGTGTTAGATTTTTTTTAATCAACAATTCTAGGAATGTTATTTTAACTTATTTTTTTCACCTTTTAACTTCACACTTTCACGGCACTACAATTTTTTTTCTATTTTCTTTTCAATCCGATATTATAGACTTTTGTTTCAACTTTTTTTTTCTTTCACTTTTCAACGATTATTAGTATTTTTTTTTATTTCAACTAATTACTTTTTCTTTTCAAAAATTCACAACGAATTTGTTTTCCTATTTTCTTTTCATTATATTATTGTATTATAGCCTTTTATGTTTACTGTTTTATTTTTCTGTTTTCAACAGTTACCACTTTTATTTCAACTATTTTTTTGTTTTCAACGATTATTATTGTTTTTATTTCAACTATTTATTTTATTTTTTCTGTTTTCAACGACTATTATTTTTTTTTTTCTGTTTTCAATGATTATTACTGATTTTTTATTTCAACAATTCATATGGAAGATCAAAATTTAAGTGATTATCAATTAAATTACATATAAGATTATTATTATTGTTAGTGATAATAGGTTATTCATAAATTATTTAAATATATCATTAAGACTTTTCTACATTTTCTATAATTTCTTATATTTTTTGAATTTATATTTTTTTAAATATATTTAATAGACTTTTCTGTATTTTATATGATTTTTCTCATTTTTGTTTTTTTAATTTTATTATATTTTTAATATATTAATTTATTTTTGTAGACTTCCTAGTAACTAGCCTTATCCAGGTTTTTAAACACCGGTTTAAACGTTAGCACATGCATCAACCAGTCTTCAACTACAAGTCTTCGTATAACCATCTCTGTATCAACCTATATAAGCGAGTCCATCCCTTTGCAAAGCTCCCCATCCTCTCTTGTCGTAGTTGTGGTTGTTTTTCGCTCAAGAATTTTCGTTTCAAATATGACTCGCGGCCGCCGCCAACATCCATCACCGCCACCATCAGGTGGTTCGTTTGCACCGCCACCACCAGGTGGTCCTTTTGTACCTCCACCACCAAGACCATGGCTGGGTCATCCCGGTCCTCCACCACCGGGCTTCGCTTCTCCTCCACCTCCAGGGCCCCCAGGTCCTCCTTTCCTGCTTACGCCACCGCCACCGCCACCGAGCCTAGCCAATCATCCTCCTCCTCCTCCACGTCTAGTATTCTTCCCTCTACCTCCTGGACCACCAGGTCCTCCACCACCTCCTTGGCCACTAGGTCTTCCCCCACCGCCTTCTTTTGATCCTTTTGCACCACCTCCGCCTCGCCCACCACCACCTTATTAGCGTATATTAAGCATAAATGGAATCCCAATATATATATATATATTTCTCGTTTAGAATTGAAAGTACAGCTACTAAATAAATCTAAGGCATGTATCGATATTAAGAGGAGTGCATCATTTGTAGTTGTAGAGCATCAATATTATATATATATATATATATATAGCTAGTAAATTAATGAATTTTATCGTGTTCATATTGGTGATGCAGAATTTGTAACAAATAGAAATTCACAAAATAGAAATTCGAATACCTTTGATTGATAAAGTTAGAATTCATCAATACAAATGCATCAACGGTGATAAAGTCCAGAAAGTCTGCCTCAAGATAGCCTAAACTATCACGCAACTATTCTATCAAGAGCATTTCCTCTCAAATGTAACATGTAGATAAGAAAAAGAGAGGAGATCAAAATATCGGGTATGCCAATAAGAATGCGCACCACAAAGCAAGGAACCTCAGAATTCGAGGGACTCGAAGTCTCTCAAATAAGTTATCACTATTTGTCTCTTTCACATATCTGTAAGTTATACGTGAATATGATTGAATCTTCTCAATGTTCCATCAATATTTTGATTAGAGAACATGCTCTGCTATTTATAGGGAAAACATCTAAATTATCCTCTCTTGACCAAGACATGTGTCAATTGAACTTATGTCCAGAGAGATGTTTGGAAATATCCCCATGCAATAGTGCACATCCAAAGGTTACGCATACAAGTTATTTCCTGAAGAAAATCGTGGTGAGTCACTTGATTAAGTGAACTTACTTTGTGGGGTTGCCTTGAGATCCAAGAAATCATGTGTTACAAGTAACATGCATATATATATATATATATATATATCCAAAACAACGTGTCCATTCTTATCCCTACCATTCCTGGTAAGGCAATATCCTCTCAAATAAGATATACAATATATAAAAGTTGCTAAGGTTTTATCATGTGACTATTTGGGGATTGATCGTAATCATCTTTAAATAAATGGGGCATTTGAATTCCACAAAATACTCTTCAAGCTTTCCTTTACCTTAGAGGGAACCATTTTTGGTAGTTCAACATTTGTTCCTTCGAAGGACGTTAGAGTAACTGTATACATCTCATAAGGTGAGCAGTGTATTATCGAATTACCCATATAAGTACCTTATATTTAAGTTCCCCATCAGACAATTCGTTTTCATGATTAATAGTCCCTATAAGACAGAGTCATCTTAGAATCCTTAAATGTTTTAGGTTAAATAACCAACTTGAGTGACCTTTGATTGAAATCAGTGAAATTAGAAATAAATATGTTTCCTTCGTAATATTTTCTAAATAAAGTGCATAAATAAGTCATAGAAGGTCTGCAGATGTCATCCGGAGGTGACATCTAGGGATGAGAGTGTAAACATGCCTTCGAAGGCCTCTCCCTGGTAAGGCTGTAAACGAGTTGAGCCGAGCCGAGCTTTGCCCAACTCGACTCAGGCTTATAAAATCTGGACAAGGCTCGGGCTCGACTCAGACTTGGTAAAAAGTTTTGGGTTTAGGCTCGGCTCAGGCTCGCTAGTTTTTTCAAGGCTCAAGTTTGGCTCACAAAAGCTCGAGTCAGGAAAAGCATGACTCATGAAATGCTGAACAAAAAAAAATAGCTAAACTTATTTAATATTTTTTATTTAATACATACGACCGCCACTAACTTTGTATTTAAAAAACAGCTAAAACTTATTTAACGTTTTGTAGCTAATATATAAGACCACCACCTGTAGTGAACCAGAACCTAAAAGTGTAATAAAATAGTCAAGTTAAGGAGTGCAAATTATTAAATTATAAGAGAGAAAATGAAAAGTTTAACAAAAAGCTAATTGGGCTTTAAGGCCTAAGACATGGGCTAGTCGTTTGGCCTAGGTGGGAATTAGTAAAGAAGGAAATAAGGATTTAAGAGGGATAAAACAAGTAATTAGTAAATAACTAACTTAATTAAATTTGAAATTCAAATTTAAAATTCCTGCATGACTAGGATTCCCCAGAAATAGGGGAAGTAACCTCACGTAATTAAGTAGTGGGAGATGAGGAGATTGAGAGGGAAGAAAGAAAAGGAAGAGAGAATAGAGAAGAAGAGGAAGAAATATTGTAGGAAAAATATGGCAAAAGAGAAAATGGCTAAGGAGAAGAAAGCAAAAACGAAGAAGGTGATTAGAACACGAAAGCACAATGTTGATCTAGAAGAAAAGAAAGAGAGGAGGAGGCTGATCAAGCAAGCTTTGAAAAGACAAGAAAAACTAGATGAGGAAAGGGAAGATGATCATGATTTTTCTCCAGATCGGGACATGCAAGATCATGAGGTAGGAATTTCCATAGTTCTACGGTAGGCATGTTCATAGAATATGATGAAGTTATAGCATAAAGCATATAGGATCATGTTGTTGCATGTGTTTGAATTTTGTTTATAACCATGAATTTTCCATGTTGTGTGAAGATTGGGTCTTTAGAAAGAAATTTCTAGTTTTGAGTTTTGTTACATGAAGATTGATGATTAGTTGTGTTTAAGTTTGTATGAATGTTGGGTTTTGATTATAACATATTAAATTGGTTTGTATCAATATAATTCATGAGTTTTATGCTTTAAAATGTCAAAATTTTGGTATATGGAAGTTGGGGCACGAAGCCCTAGAGAGAAAGGCCAAAACTGGGATGAATTGTCTGCTCGATAGCTGCTGAGGTTGCTGCCGAGCAGATCAATATTGCGAGACCTGCTATCGAGGCTCGACAGCAGCTTCGGCAGCTACCGAGGGAGGTCGTCAGGAAGCTCGGCACCTGTCGAGCACCTGCCAAGCTCCAAATGGACTAAGACTTCATGGGAAGCCCCATGAAGCCATTTAGAGCATGTGTGTGCCTTGGTTTGTGTGTGAAGTGCCTGTACAAGATTGTGTGCAATAAATTGTGTAAACTGTATAGTTTCAATAGGAAATTGACTATGTATGCTGTGATGTTATGTATTCCTATGATTTTAATGGTTGTATCATGATATGGATGATGTGGTATGAAATTAGAGTATACAATGATTTTGGTTTGATTAACTGTTGTGCAAACTGTGAGTGTGTCTTTTATTTTAGAATTTCATAGTGTTGAGAGTGATGCTTGCATTCACTAGTGACCCTTGTATTGTGTGTAACATAAGATGTTTGTACTGCTTGATTGTGCTTGTGAAGGTGAATTTCCTACCTTGGGTAGATCCCAACAAGAAAGAGGGCAGCTTATCCTGCCTAGGGTCCCATTCCCTGAAATGAAATATGGCACATTTTCTGCCTTGGGTCCCATTCCTTGAAAGGAAAGATGGCACATTTCCTGCGTTGGGTCCCATTTCCTGAAAGGAAAGATGACACATTTACTCTCTAACGCATTGGGCTGATCCAGACTCGGTCGGCGGGTTTGGCCGGCGGCCTACTCTTTTTTTTTTTTTTTTCTTTTCTGCTTTTGCTCTTTTTAAGCTTGATTCGACCCGTCCTTAATCTGAATTTTCTCTAACGCTTCCAAATCTGCAAAACATTAGAAATATATTAATTCATTCTCTTAAGCATAACTCTAGGACTAAAAACCATGAATAATAAGCTTAGAAGTGCAAGTGCTTGCACTTATCACACCCCCAAACCTACACTTTTCTAGTCCACAAGCAAAGAAAGAATTAAGATCAATACATTCCTAATCATCCATCCATACAATTGCCATTTCTTGTGAATTTTAAAATCAATTGAGCATGTCAAATAGTTAGGAAATAAGATATCAACTGAATAGAACGAACTGAAATCCCAAAGATTTAATCTTACTAACTCCACAATGCATCCTAAGTTAATTTAATCTCATCCGGCTCAAGTACAAAAACTCAAGCATTTTAAACATGCAAGTGATTGTGATATAGCATGAAATTATGAAACAATGCTAAATAATCATTATCAACGAGGTATGAAAGGGTTTAAAGTTCCCAAAACAGAACACTTGTGCTCTTATCACATTAGTCATTCGTCTCCTCTTATTTATAAAATACCAAGTAACATGTGCAATGCCCGGTTCTTATACAGCTACCTAGAAGATCCATGTAACGAGCTTTCAATCAATAATCCATTTTCAGTTGGTTCAGATCATTAGGTGACAAGGCACCCCTCGGATCTAATTGCTCGAATCAACTAGGTTACCAAACCAAACTAGCTACTCATTTAATAGTATATACATACTAGTGACATGTACAATGTTTAGCTCTTATACAACTGCCCAAAAGACTCTATAGCAAGCTTTCAATCAATGCTCTCGTTCTAGTTGGTTCAAGGCATTAGGTGATGAAACACCCCGAGGATCTAATAACTCAAGTCAACTAGGCTACCAAGCCAAATTAGTCACAACATTTCTATATTTTTTTTTCTTTTTTCTCTTTATTTATTTATTTTTTGAGATATAACTAGGAGAGAATCATGATATTAAACAGGAGCAAGAGTAATCCATTAAGTTGAACTCACAAAATCAAGGCATAGAAAGTTGAATATAATTACATTCTCATGCAACCACAATCAATGCTTCGGTGCAAGTGTAATCATGCAAGACAAGAGTCATGCATTTTCACAAGATAAGACTAAAATTAACTTAATTAAGATGCATGTGTCTTAAAAAAAATGAAAACCATGCAATCTTGGGCACATCCAATTAGTTAAAACTATTTCCACCTGTGATATTCTCAACTAAATTTCAAAATTTCTAAATAATGACAAGAATATGAAGAATTGAAATCCATCCTTTCTTTTCCACACCTCCAAACCTAAAGCTTTCATTACCCCCAATATAATCATACATGCAAATGGGACAAAAGAAAAAGAAAAGAAAAGAACAATACAACCTGATGGATGGTAAGCAAGATGTTGCTCGAGACTGACAATGAACACAAAAGGGAAAGCAATCTCCCATTGCAACCTTGGCAAAATTTATTCCTATATCTTCTTTTCAAACAAACTTAAGAAAACAAATCAAAAAGTATGTAAAGAAACTAAATACAAATCAAATAAACCAATAAAAAAATTCAATTAAACAATTAAAGTTAATCCAAAAAAAAAAATTCTATGCAAAATTAACCATGTATGGGTTGCCTCCCATAAAGTGCTAAGTTTAACGTCTTCAGCCCGACGTATAGTAAGTGATCTCAAATATCAACATACATGGGGTCAATCAAGTCAATGGACTCAATGACTTCGTGCTCCATGACATTCTCAACAACGGATATCCTTGATTGTTTTGGAACCAGTTGGGTGGGACTCATCCACTCTCTATCTGAGATGGGGTATATGATACCCATATCTGAGAACTTCACCCCTTCCTTTTTCGCAACATCCTTCATGTTTGGGTTCACTCCTCTGTGCATCTTTCTACTGGGCTTGGCATTCTTGAGTGTAGCCGGAAGAGGCTTTAACTCAAGGGCGGGTGGTGACTCAACTGAATGCAAGAGAGGTGTACTACAAAGGGTAGGTAAGGGTTCTATCTTAGGTCTCCATGGAGGGGCTGGGGTGTACTACACGAATGCAAGCAAAGAGTGTACCTCCTCAATGGAGGCATCAATGTCAGAATCCTCAGTGTTAAAGTGACAAAGTGTGGCCTCCAATGGATCCATAGGTATGATGGGGGGAGGTGCTTCCTCAACTAATTCATTAATAGTATCAATAGCAAAGCACTCAAGCTCATTTTCCCTACAAGGTTGATTTGAAGTATTGAAAATATTTAATCGAACCTTCATGTTCCCAAAAGAGACATTCATCATCCCGGTCCTACAATCAATGGATGCATTGGCCGTAGCCAAAAAAGGACGACCAAGAATTACGGGAATTTGGTGCCAAGGATTCGGGGTGGATTCCATGTCTAGGACTAAGAAGTCCACGGGAAAGTAAAATTTGTCCACCTTAATTAAAACATCCTCAATGACCCCAGGTGGTACTTGGATGGACCTATTTACAAGTTGAAGAGTAACTGTGGTAGGTTGCAATTCCCCCAAACCGAACTTCTCATACACCGAGTATGGCAAAAGATTTACACTCGCCCATAAGTCAAGGAGTTCCTAATCAATGGAATGGTTACCAATAATGCAAGAGATGGTAGGTACACCAGAATCCTTAAATTTAAGAGGGGTGTGCTTCAAGATTGAGTTCACTTGCTCGGTTAAGAAGACCTTCTTTGTGAGATGTGTCCTAGATTTTCTCTTTTGGGTACACAGGTCTTTTAAAATTTTGGCATATGTTGGGATTTTCTGAATTGCATCCAACAAAGGGAGATTGATCTTCACTTGTTTAAAAGTGTCGATCATTTCCTCAACCTTTGTTTTCTTCCCAAAGGGACTTGTCCTATGAAGTGCTTGTGGAAATGGTGCCTTTGGCAAGTGAGATGTTGCAGAAATAAGCCCGTTAAGTGTGGTTTTACGAGGTGTTAAGTCCTTGCTAGAAATATCACTCTCTTCAATTCCCTCTTCTCTTGATTCTTTTACCACCCCCTTGCCTTTTTGTTTCACTCACCCCTACATTGTTATTTATGTTCTTCCCATTCCTAAGGGTTGTTATGGCTTGAAATTGAGCCCAGTTGGGGTCAACACCCTCAACTCCATATTGTCCCCTAGGGTTGGCTACCGGTTGAGCTGGAAGCCTCCCTTCATCTCTTCTACCAAGGGCGGTAGCAATTTGCCCGATTTGTGTCTCAAGTTTAGAGACGAATTGGGTGTGGGAGTTCAACATTTACTCATGTGCCTTGTTGGTGGCCTCTTGATTTTGGATGGATGTTTGAAGAAGTGACAAAATTTTGTCCTCAAAAGTGG
>JAUPMG010106360.1:0-12144 GCA_031762675.1 Pachysandra terminalis | reverse complement strand
TGGACTGATATTTTGTTTACTCCCAAGGTGAGGGAGGCATCCCAAGAGACTTGTGGTAAGATGATAGGTGAGGGAAGATTCACATTTGTGAGGCCCAATATCTGAATCACAAGAATGGAATTCTATTAGTAGATCGGCTAATATGGTTCACAAAGGAAAGTTCACATTAGTGAGGCCATGGGATGAGTCCCTATGATCGTAAATAAGGTATGTGGATTGTGCCCATTTGGTCACAAACCCTCGGAACTATGATGCACACATAGAATAACCCCCTATTTTGGCCATGGATTTGGGGGATGGTGTTCATCTTGTTTAGCCAGGGATTCGATTGGATATGGACATACACTAATCGAATGCTAAACAACATGCATACTTGCATATCATATGATTGTATTAGATCACATGTGGTGGTTATAACTGTTACGTACACGACATGCATTCATTTATTAATAACTGAACCAGCATTTATATTGCATTATATATCACTTTATCTCATTAATTGCATATACTAACTATTTTTGTCTATTGGGATACCATTAGAGAGTGGCATTGACCATACTTCAATCTTAAATGCAATTTATATTCGTTTATTTACTAAACTAAGTGTAGCTTAGGCTTTCTAAGTAACATATTTCAAGACCGATAGATGATGGACAGTAAGACTATGGTGATCAAGATGAAGGACAAGAAGATGAGGAAGACCTTAGTTATATTTAGATTGTTGTTTGATGATTTCAATAGAATTTGTGATAGGATTAGTTGGATTTATGCTTCTAAAGACTTATTATCATTAAGACCAGATTTGAGTAGTTTAATAGGGTTTTGATTTAAGCATGTTACTTAAAGTATTATTTTCTTTTTTTTCTGATTGAAGATTGTTATGATTGGATATTATTCTTAATAAAACTATTTTCCAGAACTTTACTTTATAATTTTCTTACTTAATTATATGGTTTGGTAATATATTGCTTATCCACTCCAATAGGAATATGGGGTGAGAGTTACTCCTTAAATTTGGGGACTCAATTGAGATTTTCAGCTTTAGGATGTGACAAGATCTTAATCTGATCATAATCCATGCACCTAACCTAAGCTCATTAATCAAAGTCTCAACTCTCAAACGCCTTAATAAAGGTCTCACATCCGGCTTTATCAGGTAAAATTCAATTCCCTAAGAAATATCATCATGGCTATCCCAGTGTGACATGTAACTCATAGAGTCCTCTAAATGTCCCTAATGGCACAAGTCCTCTTAATGTATCATCCCGCTCACAATGCATACTCCAGTGCTAGTCGTTGTGTGAGAAGCCGACCACTAGCTTGGTGACATATCATATCCATATCTACATAATATAGTGGTAATGCGTGTATGTAACACACAATCTCATGCCTCATGAAAAATAAACTCTATTTATTTCTCACTCATGAAATATAATGTAATCATAATCTACGTAATCTCATCTCTTTAGCATGAATCTTAAAAGCTTGTCTAGACATAGGTTTAGTCATGGGATCAACTATCATCTACTGTGTAGGAATATGTGTAAGGGACACGTCTCCATGTATAACTTTGTCTCCGATGTAATGATAGTGAATGTTGATGTGCTTCGTTCTATCATGGTATTTGGGGTCTTTGCCATAGGCTAAACCCCTAGGCTATCACAATAGATTGTGATCAGCCCTACACCTGCTCGAAAGACTTCAAGATCCTATATGAATCACCTCAACCATAAGACCTTATGGAAGGCTACACAACAAGCTATGTACTCTAACTCCATGGTGGACAACGCGTCAAAGATTATCTTCTTGCTACTGCAAGAGATGGCCCGCCACCTAGCTAGAAAGTGTATTCTGATGTCGACTTTCGATCGTCTAGATCTCTTATCAATTCTGCATCGTTGTAGTCACGTAGTTGCAAATCTACTCTCTAGAAGTAAAGCATGTAATCTAATGTCCCATGTAGATATCAAAGAATACGTTTCAATTCCCTTCATTGAGTCTGCCCTAGGTTACTCTGGTAACGGCCGACTAAATCAATTGCGAAACTACTATCAGTCCGTGCACACTTCATATCATACATTAGATTACCTATAACACTAGCATAGGGAAGACGATCCATATATTCCTTCTCTTCCTTTGTCTCTAGAATTAGGCCAAGATGTAATGAAACACCATTAGAAACAGGAGTGTCAATGGGTTTAGCATCGTGCATTCTGAAACACTCAAGTACCTTCCTTATGAAAGTCTCCTGAGAAACAAATAAGCCTTTTAGCGTGATTCCTATGAATCTTTACAACAAGCACGCAATCTGCTTCACCCATATCCTTCATCTCAAAACTAAAGGAAATTCACCCTTTAGTGGCGACAATCATCTCCTTGTCATTCTCTGCTATTAATATGTCATCAACATACAGTGAAAAGATAAGAAAGCCCCTACTATGGTGTCCAACATACACACATTGGTTCCTCGTTCGTCGTGAATTCAAACTCTATAATGGCTCTATGGAATCAAAGATACCACTGTCTAGATGACTGTTTCAGGCCGTATATAGAGCATTTGAGTTTGCAAACTCTACGCTCATTCCCCTCAGCCACATTCCAATTCTTCATTGAGAAACGCGGTTTTGGCATATATTTGGTGAAGTTTCAAATCTAAGTGTGCAACAATAGCTAGAATGTGGCGAATGGAGGTAAATCTCACAACTAATGAACATATCTCCTCATAGTCAACATCCTCTCTCTAGGTGTAAACCTTCACCATGAGAAGGGCCTTGTATCTCTCTACACTTCCATCTACATTGCGCTAGGACTTTAGAATCCACTTGTTTTCAATGATCTTGCACTTGGGGGGAGATTAAAAAGTTCTCAGACTTGATTATTCTCCATGAAAGTCATTCCATCTTGCATAGCAGTCATCCACTTCTGCGAAGCAGGTGATGATATTATCTTTTGGTATGAACCAGACTCATCATCATCCAGCGTAGCAGAAATGAATGACTCACCCTCAATATTAAAAATTTGACAAGGAATTTTTCCACAACTCCTATGCATGGGATTGCTGGAATCCGTGTCCTCTAAAACACTCCCACTAGGTAGTAATCTGCTCCCACTGTCCACAACATCCCTAGAATTCATAGGATCCCACTGAAACCTATATTCTCAATGGTGCTTGGATATGGGGTGATCTCCACTGATCCCAACTCTGGCTCATTCATCGCGAAGAGATCCCGATTCATCCCTAATATCTTCCTTCTTGGGAAATCATCTTCAATGAAATCCACATCACGTGACTCAATCTATGTTAGATCCTCGTCAGTTTGTTCACGGACTGAGACATTGTCACGAACCAAACCAGAAATACCCAATTTATGAGATTGTCTGATTTATTCACAACCTTCACCCCGTATTTCTACGAGTGTGGATAACAGTAATCAAAACATAAGCGGAAGTTACTAAATAGTTCTAATAAGATATAAGTAACTAATATAACCTAAGTCAAAATCAAATGCTTCTAGGAAAAATAGAGTCTACATCTAGACTATACCAAGGTTCTAACAGAGTGCACTACCCATTTTGGTCTCTCTCTTCGCATCTAAGCTCCTAAACCTGAAATATAAACAACAAACATAAGCTGTAAGCCAGAATGAGTAAACCTTCAATGAAGTGTATCCACTCATGTTCCAAAATTATGAGAAAAGTGCAAAGGTGTACAATGTGTAATAAGCATAAATGGGAAAGTGGTGAACATATGTGACAATTAACTACAACTAAACATAATATAAAGTTTTCTTTCATCCTCACGGAGTATTACTCAGTGGTCAGTAATCCTGCAGCTAAATGCATAGATTTTTATATGAGAATTAGGCCAAGTGGTTCATACAAGAGGCTCTCACACTAATATCAACACATAATATGCAATGCAAGTGAAATGCAAACGCTGTACGGAAGGTGAAATATCGTAAGTTCCCACGTGATCCCAATCTCAATCTGGGGTGTTCCATCAACCTGAATTCGCTCCAGGATGCTCCACCAACCTGAAATCATCCCCCGTATGAACTGACTGAGGCATAGGATTATTCTATGTGTACAACACAGTTCTAAGGGCTTTCAACCTATGAGGCACAATCCCCCCACTTATTTTTTATCACGAGCCCGCGGCCAAAGCTTACACTCACGTGCAGGGAATCTTACATATTCACAAGTCAATAGAAAGGTAAAACATGGTCTCAGTGTCTCCCAAGTTTACACCAATGTGCGGATCCTTGGGATTGTTCACCATCTTCCAAACTTACACCAACGTGCGGATCCTTGGGCAATCATCATCCCTCAAGACTGTAGAGGTCCCCCTATGTGGGTTCACTCTCAGCTTGGATACAATTATAGGGTCCTCTCATAGGACTATAATGGTTATCAAGTCAATTATCCCAAGTGTTAGTTTAAACCCAAGGTCTCATGTGGGGTATTAAACTAGGCTATCACAGCCAGAAGGTCCATATGCAACATCCAAATTCAAATCCATTTATTAACGCGACAAACAAGGTTTCATAAGCATATATTCAAAACATCAAACATATGGGCACAATCCCATAAACTATCCTATTACGCAATTCAAAGCATAAAAACAACTAATCTATCTATCTACATACATATATAATACTATAAGAATAATAAGGCAATTGTAATCCTACTAGTAAAAGAAGAAATGCAAATTGGCACACCAACACCCAACTCCTCAACAACACATATAAGAAACTTCCCAACATAACTTATCCATCATAATCATGCTTACGAGGCATCAGAGTGCCTAAACCAAACCAAATTCCCATGGAATACATATAAAGGGCATCTCAATATGCCATAACCCACAAATGAATGATTAAATAAAACATCATAACTACTATATATATATCCAAACACGTATATTATGATGGTATAAAGATAATAATGGTGTTTGGGGGCCATGCTTACTCATTTCCCCAAAACCTCCTGTTGCTCGACCAAGTCTAGAAATCCAAATTTCCGAGTTGAGGGGTCAAATTTTGCATGAGAGGTCTAACTGACCCGGAAATAGGCCAAACACGTGTAACTAGTTAAGATAGACGCGCTCCCATTTGAATCACTCAATTTGGACCAGGGGAGCTGCTAGGCGAGGTGCTCGGCGAGCCTTTGGCGCGCCGAAAAATGCAAAAGTGTGCTAAATGGGTTGGCACCTCGGGGTTTTGTCGAAATGAGTCTCGATAAATGAGAAGTCAACTTGGTTTGGTCACTTATATAGTTCGGTGACCTATTAGGCTCTCCAAAAGGGGTTCAACGACCTTTTAGGCTCACCTAGGCTACCCTCTGCGACAAAACCAGAGACCCTAAAAAGCCTCTAAGATTCGACTTACTCTTTGGCTCGTCGAAGCTCAAGGAAGGTCCAAACTGCCTAAAATTTCACCAGGAGGTTGTTCACACTCCTAGGAAGGTCCAATTGACATTATTTTGTGAATTAAGTTGGTCTACAATGGAGATTTGGGGTTTTCCCTTTATTTTCTCCACTTGGGGTTGGTTGTTTCCACATGCGAGGTCTAAACATGGGGGTTTGATGTTAGGGTTACCACATGCAACATAGATAAAGGTATAAATCCCAAGGAGAAGGTGGGTATGAGGCAAACAACACTTCTTCTGGATCAAAATGCTAAAACACAACTGAAAACAACTTCAAAGATAGATTACTCAACTTGGGGCGTTACCGAAATAGGGTCGGGGTTGCTCCGCCGTGTCTTCCTGATCTCCAAAGGTCTCCCACAAGCTCCATGACTCCAAGAGAAAAGAAGAGAGGAAGAAGAAGAGAGAAAAATGCTGAAAATGTCTTAAGGGTTCTATTTATAAGCTCATGAGTCGGATGTGAACAAGTTCAAAAGTGGGAGTAAAATGAGGTTTCGGATCCTACATTTTCCGATAGGCCACCTAATAAACTTCTGCTATAGGGCTTTAACTGGTGGGTCTGAGGTGGGTCTCGGGAGCCGACGGATATGATTAATTCTCAAATCTAATTGTTTAAATTTTAATTAATCTCTAAGGTTTTGCTGACTAATCAGGTTAGCTACCTTAAAATAATTAATTTTCCTAATTAGTCTAACTTCCTAAGGTTAGGGAGCTAATGAGCACTAACCTAGGTTACTAGTGAATTTATTTTAATTATTTTAAATTGAACCTGGTTATTAATCTTAGTTAATTAAGGGTAAAGGTTCAGTTACTTACAGACATAGCGCTTAGAATGATTTGAGTCTCTAACAAAGATGCACTTAATGGCTCTTTGTCTTGCTTTCTTCTCCGATGGGAAGGCACGTGAACATGGTCTGTTAACAACCATGGTCTCATGTGAGTTAGGTCAAGTGCTCTGTCTAAAAGAATTGGTATGGTGTGCTAAGAACTGTCTTCGTAGGGACATAGTTTAGGATGTAGGCTGCAGTCATCAATGTGTCTCCTAAAAGCTAACGGGTAGGTTCACAAACACTATCATTGACCTCACCATGTATAACGAGGTACAGTTCCTTCTCTCTGCATCACCATTCTGTTGAGGTGTGCTAGAGATCGTCAATTGCCTACGGATTCCTATTTCTTCACATAACACTTGGATTAATTCTAATAAATACGTGCGTCCTCTACCGGTACGGAGACACTTGATGTGTTGATCCAACTGGTTCTCAACTTCAGCTATGAAATGTCTAAAGCAATCTAATGCTTCTAACTTATGGGAAATCAAGTACACATAACCGTATCACATGTAATCAGCTATGAATGTGGTGAAATAGGAATATCCATGGTGAGTTCTAACATTGATTGATCCACATATGTCAAAATGGACTAACTCCAAAGGTACAAATGCTTTCACTACCTTAACGAATGGTTTCCTACATGACTTACCAGCCAAACATTGCTCACAAATGGGTAACTGAACCTTGGCGAGTGATCCCAGTAGGCCTGCTAAAGCCAAGTGATTCATCCTCTCTAGATCTAATGTGTCCTAGTCTAGCTTGTCATCTGAATGAATTAGAATTAATAACATCATCATTATTGGATGTTAAATAAGAAATCAAATTTGCATTATTTAAATAATCAATATCTATTTTGAATAACCCACCAAAAATGAATCATCTACCATATAAAACTGGTTCTAAAGAAATGGAAACACAATCTCTATTGAAAATAACAAAAAACCTAATCTAAGTAACTCTACTATTGATATGAGACTACGGTGAATGAAGGTTACATAGAGTACATCATGAATACTCTAGTAGTTAATCAAGGGCAATAAATATTAGTGCACGGGTCTCTCACGTCTTTAGCGGTACATGCCAACTCCTAGCACATTCACGCTGGTATTGTTCCCCATGTATACTCTCTGACTCCCAGTTGGTATCTGTCTGTAATCCAAAAATCCATCTATTTCTCTAGCTATGTTTTGCTCGCTCCGGAATCTACAATCCAATTAGAACTAGAATGAGAAAACAAGACATCAGCACAAATCATGCAACATAAGCTAGATGTTGGGTTAGTTCGTACCTAGTTTTGCTCGGTGCAATCACGAGTGAGGTTTCTAAACTTGTGACAATTATAGTAGATCACTTTGGATATGTCTCTCTTTCCTCCACGCTTCTCTCTAGGGCACTTGGTACATGTGCTTGGCTTAGGATCTTTCTCAGTTGTTTTCCCCTATTAGGGTGTCTTACTCTTGCACTTGCACCTAGACCTGGATGTATAGCGCATTGTTGGTTTGACTAAGAGCGTAGTGTTGTTAGACCTTGCGGTTTGATGCTCTGGTTTGTGTTCAAGATAGAGCGCCAAATCAGTGAACATTTTAATGTTCTCATTGTGCGTCATGGTGAGCTTCATGTGCTCCTACAAATCACATAGGGATCTCAGAATAGGATAGGCTATGTGATAAAGTCTCTAGGGCCTTAGACTCATCAAGGAGATATCGGATTTTCCTATGTCAAATCTCATATTTCTTACCATCAAATTTTTCCCCTTTGTTCAGGTCAGCTACTATACTCTTAGAAGGCATATCACTGCAATTAAAATTACACATTTAATTAACATCTCACATAAACACACATAATTAATTTTGCATTATTATCTAAGATTAAACTATAATATTAATCTCATATTTATCAAATAAAAAATACACTAGACCATAGGCCATAATGTATAATCATCACCAACATAATAAAAAATTAATACCACTTTTAATCCCTAATATGCAAAATCCAACTAGGTGATGGTATAGAGAGAGAGAGAGAGAGAGGCGAGGGTAATGTTGGTATTTGCTTCTTTCGAAAAGCAAATACCAACTGTTATACCAAACAGTTCCTTTGTCATATGGTAGAAGACCAAAAGGAAACTATTTTGCCAAATTATACTTGAGGGGTAAATAGTTTAGGTCAATACACTTTTTGGCAATAAGTTTCCTAAAGTAGGGGTAATAGGTCGGTCTATACTAGGATTGGCTGATCCAGTCATTGGACCGGTCTGGATCTACTAGTCCGTACCGGATCGGCCAAAACCGGTCCGATCCCAAGCCACGATACAACTATTGTAGAGGTGACAATGGGTCGAGTTGGGTCGTGTTCGACCCGTTTACTAACGGGTCAGGAAAACATGGACTCGAACCCTACCTGCCAAAAAACTGGTTGAACCCGACAACCCGTTTAAAATTTAAATAATTAATTAATTAATTAAATTTAAAATTCATTTAATTTAAAATTAATAAAATAATAAATCATTCACTTTACCTATTTAACATTATAATTTTAATAAATATTATAAAAAAATATATTTAACATTAAAAATAGATTTTAACCTATAAAATAGAAAAATAGTAAAATACTAAATTGAAGAGGAAACAAAATACATTAAACGGGTCAACACGGGTTAGGCGGGTTGGGTCGGGTTCGATCTGTTTACCAACAAGTCGACAAAACCTAAACCGGAACCCAACCCATTTATTAAACGGGTTAACCTTAACCCGTTTAGTCTGGTTGGGTCGGGTCGAGTTGGCGGGTTGGGTCAGACATTCCCAAGCTCTAAACTATTGTATCAAGTGGCTTTGGATCGGACCGATCCAACCGATACCGATCTGGGCCAGCCAATCCAGACCGATCCAGTGATTGGATCGACCGATCCAACCGATCCAAAATTTTTTGTTTTTGAAAATATTTTCTTTCACTCTCTTTATTGAAAACAATTCCCGAAAATCGATTAAAATCATCTGAAAATCAATTGAAAAACAAATGAGCACAAAAATAAAAGAAATCGATTGACTCACCTGAAAATCTATGGTCGACGATGCAAAAACCTCAATTTCTCAACCTTCGATGAAAGAAAAAAAATCACAAGAAAATCAAAACGCCGAATGGTGATCGGATTTCATTGGAGTCTGTACGATGAATTCTGAAAAACAAAAATTAAGAAATAGGGTTAATTTATACGCTACTGAAGATCTGAGAGAGAGAGAGAGAGAGAGAGAGAGAGAGAGATAAAGAGAGAGAGAGTTTTCACTTTTAGATGATCGAGTTTTCACTCCAAGGTTTTCTTGCTTTTTTTTAAATCGACTGTTCATCCTAGATTGTTTGCGCGTAATGAGTCTAAGAGCAAAAAAGAAAGGAAGAGGAAGAGTTTGTCGAGTCTTCAGCCCAGATTCTATGCGTAATGAGTCTAGAGGCAAACAGATGTTGGAATTTGACTTTTGACTTCAAAATTTAAAATATTATTTAATCTGAAAACATTTTGTATTATTTAATGTAAAAATGTTTTGTTTTGTTTGGTTTTCCAAAGGTTTGTTTGGAGCCGTTTAGAGCTGTTTTGAGCTGTTATAGTCCAAACGGCTAGATGCTTTAAAGATAGCCGTTTAGGCCATTAAAGGGCCCAAGCGACCTCTTTTGTGGCCTATATAACGAGGAATCCTTCTCCTTGTTGGAACACACATTTCTAAAGCTAAGAGCTCTCCTCCCCTTTCTTCTTTCTTGTGTTCTTCAAGTTTTCTATAATTTCTGCATGAGCATAATTTCATTTTCGTTTTCAAGTTCTAGTCAAGTGCTACATAAGTTTCTTCGTCCTTAGCCCGGTACGACCATGTAATCTACCGGAGAGAAAAATCGTTGAATCTTGGAGGCCAATCGCTAGACCCGGTACACTGCGGATACAATCCAAAAGGGGGAGAATTTGGTTTCAATGACAGTGACATCGTCATGCCTCAGTTCATCAAAACAAATAAGTTTGTATTTATGTTATTATAGTAATGTTTGCATAGCTGGTTAAACCCATTCCATCTCTATCCTTTTATTATCTTGTCTAAAACCTCCATATCCTCCAATAAACTTGAAACCAAATTCTGTTATTATTTTAAGACAAGATGAATCCTATTCTGAATACCAAAACCCAAACCTGTTCAACCCACAAATTGAACCTTTGGTGGGTAGCAATTACAAGAGATGGAAACAAAAACTTTTCTTCCTTCTTAAGACTCTTGAAATAGCTTTTGCACTATTTGTACCCGAACCCAAATCCGATACAAAAAACAATACCAAACACACTAAATGGGTGAAAGCAGATAGGTTATGCAAAAATTATATTTTGAATACTTTATCAAATTATCTTTATGATATTTATTGCTTTCATACATATGCTAAAGATATTTAAGAAGCCTTAGAAAAGAAGTATGTAACTGAGGATGCTGGAGTTAAGAAATTTGCAATAGGCAAATTTTTAGATTTTAAGATGACTGATGATAGACTCGTCTCTGACCAAATCCATGAATTCCAGAAAATTGTGCATGAACTCACAAGAGCAGAAATGCCCTTATCTGATGCATTCCAAGTCGATGCTCTAATTGAAAAATTACCACCATCTTGGAAAGTGTATAAGAGTTCTCTTAAGTACAAAAGAAAAGAGTTGACTTTAGAAGATGTGATAGTACGCATTCGTATAGAAGAGAACTCTAAAATCCGGGAAAATGATGAAAAGATAGCTAACCATGTCGGGTTAAAAGCCAATTTGGTTGAAGAAGAGACTGGAAATTCCTCTGAAAGAAAAAGATTTCAAAATAGAAAGATGACAAAAATAAAGATTTCAAAAGCCAAAAGGGAACTGTTTTGTCTGTGGAAAACCAGGGCATCATGCTGTTGTATGCAGATACAGAAAAAAATAAGACTTTTGGAAAACCCCATCAAACCAATCTGACCGAAACTGAAATAATTGTTGTTGTCACTTAGGTGAACTTTGTCTCCAACTCAAATTTTTGGGTTGTAAACACAGGAGCTACTAAAGACATTTGCGGTGATCAGAGAATGTTTACCTCTTACAAATCTATGGGGGATGGAAAGTAAGTTTATCTTGCAGACTCGAGTACTTCTTTTGTCGTTGGCAAAGGGAAGGTTCAGATTCGGCTGACTTCGGGGAAGATCCTGGAATTGAATGATGTTCTGCATGTTCCTGGAATTAGGAGGAATCTAGTCTGTGGTTCAATACTCAATAAGGCTGGAATAAAATTGGTATTTGGGTCAGATAAGGTCATCATGCATGATGAAGAATGGAGTTTTTCTTGGGAAGGGACATTATAATGATGATCTGTTTGTATTGAATATTTTTTCTGAAATTAATGAAGTTTCTTCTTCTGCTTATATAAATGACTTATTGAAATTGTGGCATGCTAGATTAGGACATACAAACATAGGATACATTAAGAGAATGAAACACTTATGATTAATAGAAAATCTAAGTGATATGAATTTTGAAAAATGTAAAACTTGTGTAGAAGCTAAATTTGCAGATTAATCACATAAATCTGTAGAAAGAAAAAATGAACTACTAGAATTAATACATATTGATCTAGCAGACTTAAAAGACATTGTGACCAAAGAAGGTAAGAAATATTATATAACCTTTATAGATGACTACTCTAGGTATACTATAGTATATTTGTTAAGAACTAACAATGAAGCTAAACAAACCTTTATAACTTATAAAACTGAAGTAGAGAATCAGTTGAATAAGAAAATTAAAAGACTTAGAACTGATAGAGGATGTGAATATGGGTCTATTCCTTTTAAGGAATTCTGTGAGACCAATGGAATAATACATGAAGTAACTCCACCTTATTCA
>JAUPMG010106349.1:0-12144 GCA_031762675.1 Pachysandra terminalis | reverse complement strand
AGCAAATGCCGAACCAGCCCAGGAGATTCCTCGGCGAGCCGAGAACATGTCGAGCGCCTTTTTATGATATTTAACTCCCTGGATTTCTCACCGAGACCCTATTCGGCGAGGCGTGAGCACGCTGAGCGTAACAGATGGATTTTTTAAGCCCCTGAAAAACACATCGAGAGGATTCTCGGCGAGCCGAGAATGCGCCAAGCCATGTTTTGTCACCCAAACCTAGAAACCCATAATTTTATAAATTAACCCTCGGCGACCACTCGGGGCGCTGAAAAGTTTGCTGAGCACACGCCGAAAGCACACCGGCGACCCCAAGGCACACTGAAATCTACCAAGTTGATCCAAATTGATTATAATTTCATGAGCATGTGTATTTTGATCTCATTAGACCAATTCTGATGTTAGTTATGCTTGATTTTACATATTTCAAATACTGATACCTTATTTGGACTACTTTGCAAACTGGTTGGAACATGATATTCTGATATTATTGTTTTTTTTTTGTGATTTTAACATGTCCAACATGCTAGATAGGCTTATTACACATTGTACACACTAATTGCATGGTTAGTTAATGTGCACCCTATAACTTGCACTACTTATGCCTTTAGACCATGGATTTGGTCTGTAATTCTACACCCATTGCATGTAAATCCATACTACTAGATTTTTAAGGACTTTAAGAGATTGCTGTGTTCTGTAAATCGAAGCCCCTTAGAACTACGATGCGCACATGGAATATCTTAACTTGAGAATGGCCCTGTATGGGGGGGATGGTTCGAGTAGACGTCTTGCTCAAGGAATGATCAGTCTTGTGGGAACCTATATATATACATGATAACAGTTTAATTAACTAATTGCATAGCACTTAGACTATTTGTTAGATACTTAACCATTCATATGCCTGTACACTTATACCATGATGCACTCACTAATCTGTTCATATACTTGATATTTATGTTTCTTCGAATTTATGGAGTATGATTGAAGAGTGGCCTTGGCCCTACTTCAAATTATAAACCATGTTTGATGTGATTACTTACTGGATAAGTGTAGCTTACACTTTCAAGCAACATATTTCAAGCACATTAGACAGGGAATACTTAGATTATGGAGAACTAGCTATGGACCCTTGTTTTGAAGGAACTACTGATTTTATCGAAGATGATGACTGGGACCTATATTAGGGATTTACTTTGTTTTTATTGGCTTGCATGCCAAAGTATTTTATTAGCCTTTGTTAGGCTTTATTTTGTTTAGGAATTAGATTAGCATGTGGACCATAATATTTTCTTTCTGCTGCTATATTTTGCCCTAGATTTTGATTGTTTTTTAGATGTAGATACTTTTTAAATTTTGATTATTTCCAAGTTAATAAAATATCTCAGTTAATTTCAATCATTTGGCAAAGTATGGACTACCACTCCCATGTGGATATGGGGTGAGAGTCATATTTCTGACATATAGGGACTCACTTGAGATCTCTTAAGTTTGGGATGTGACACGACTCCCATACGGATATGGGGTGAGAGTTACAATTTAAATTTGGGGAGTCCTTTGAGATTTCCTGGTTTAGAATGTGACAGAAATCCTTGAGACTTGTGGGTGGTATCTCAAGGGAGTGGAGTAGGCAGGGGTGCCGAAACATCATATATAGCATGTGTTTGAATGGTTTGCTTTCGCATTTAATTTCTATATATTTGTATGCAATATAGTCATCATATGCGAGCAATTGTTTTCAATCTCCTCGTAATTGTTAAAACACATAGCATAATCTATTAGGTTTTAAATTGGGCCCAAATATTTTGCATATCGGCTTAAAACCTTTTCACCCCTCTCTAGGTAATTACTTTGGGCAGTTTCAAATTCCTTGATCAAAGTCATTTTGGTTATAAAATTCCTATCACTTCACCAGCAACACAACAATCAAATCAAAAAATTCTCCATTGAGCAAAAGAGCCCAAAAAGACTAAATAAGAGAAATAATCAGTGAGTGAAAGATAGTGTTTCTGCGGCAACAAGAGGAGCCTCCCGCAAAAAAGTGTTGATGATCAAGCTAGGGTGTTGGAATGTAAGGGGTCTGAACGACCCAATAAAACAAAAGGAGGTCTCTACTCTGATTAATAGTAATGACATCTATCTTATGTGTATTGTTGAAACAAAAATAAACATTTTGGTTATAAAATTCCTATCACTTCACCAGCAACACAACAATCAAATCAAAAAATTCTCCACTGAGAAAAGAGCCCAAAAAAGACTAAATAAGAGAAATACTCGGAGAGTGAAAGATAGTGTTTCTGCGGCAAAAAGGGGAGCCTCCCGCAAAATAGTGTTGATGATCAAGCTAGGGTGTTGGAATGTAAGGGGTCTGAACGACCCAATAAAAAAAAAGGAGGTCTCTACTCTGATTAATAGTAATGACATCTGTTTTATGTGTATTGTTGAAACAAAAATAAACATTCTGGTTATAAAATTCCTATCACTTCACCAGAAACACAACAATCAAATCAAAAAATTCTCCACTGAGCAACAGAGCCCAAAAAAGACTAAATAAGAGAAATACTCAGAGAGTGAAAGATAGTGTTTCTGTGGCAACAAGAGGAGCCTCCCGGAAAAAAAGTGTTGATGATCAAGCTAGGGTGTTGGAATGTAAGGGGTCTGAACGACCCAATAAAACAAAAGGAGGTCTCTACTCTGATTAATAGTAATGACATCTGTCTTATGTGTATTGTTGAAAAAAAATAAAAGATCAGAATGCTGAAAATATTTCAAAGAATATTGAACCAAGCTGGTCATTCAAATATAACTGCTGTAGCAATCACAGGGGAAGAATATGGATTGGTTGGGACACCAAGGTCATTGATTTTAATGTGCTATTCATTTATGATCAATGTATTCATGGGAGAGTTATTGTTCTTCATAATCAATCCAATTTCACTGTCTATGTCATATATGGTTCAAATGATAGAAGGGACAGATAGAAACTATGGAGAGATCTTACCCACCTTAATCCTTCTGGTCCTTGGATTCTTATGGGGGACTTTACTGTGGTTAGATACACCAGCGAAAAGCTTGGTGGCCAAGACATCAACTCTCAGTCTATCAATGAATTTAATGATTTCATTGATCATACGGCTCTTCTCTTTGATCTAAAGTATTCTAGCTGTTTCTATACTTGGAATGACAGGTGTCACTCTAAGAGAGAATCATGTCTAAGCTAGATTGTGTGCTTGTGAACCTGCCTTGGTTCCAAGCTCAATTGTTCTGAAGCAACATTCCTTCCCCCAGGAAGATCTGATCACTCCACAACACTCATTAGACTTTGGGAGGATGTCCCTAGAGGTAAACCATCATTCAAGTTCTTTAATCACTAGGTAAGGCACCCTAATTTTGTTAATCTAGTTAGGGACACTTGACATACCAGCTTATTTGGAACCCCCATGTACATTCTAACTTCTGAACTCAAGCTGATGAAAAACAAACTCAAGAGTTGATCTAAGAAGGAATTCTCTGACATTCAAAACAGAATTGTGACTACCAGAGCTGAGCTTGATGACATTCAAAATGCAATTATTTCCAATAATACTAGCACTAAGCTTGCAAAGGAGGAGGAAAATAAGTTGTCTCTATACAGTGCTCTCCTTAGAGCTCAGGAATCTCAGACTAGGCAAAAGTCTGGTATTACTTGGCTTAAAGATGGTGATACCACTTCTTTCTTCCACAAATCCTTACTGGTTCACAGAGCTCATAATAGATTGTTATGCTTAAAGGACTCTAATGGGAATTTGTTAAGCACCCCTCTATTGGAAAACACCTTGAAGATTTCTTTAGGAGGTCCCTCTCTCAAAGGGCCGATCCACCCACATTTCCACACTCTGTGGCTTCTCAACATTTCATCAGTAATGATCATGCTGCTAATCTCGTGATGGAGGTCTCTCTGGAGAACATAAAAAATACACTCTTCAGCTTGAAAGATGACAAAGAACATGGCTCTGATGGCTTTACACCCCTTTTCTTCATGGCCACTTAGGAGGTAAACCACAATATCTTAACTCTCATTCCTAAATGTGCTAATCCCTCTACTGCTGTGGATTACAGGCCTATTTCTTGCTGCACTCTCATCTACAAATGTATTGTAAAACTTCTAGCTAATCGACTTAAGAAGGTTTTAGATCCTATCATTGGCCTACAACAATCCGCAATCATCCCTAGTAGGTAAATTTTGGATAATGTTCAAATCACTCATGAACTGATGCATAACTATCATCTCTCTGGGGATACTCCTAGATGTGCTTTCAAGCTAGATCTGATGAAAGGTTACGACAATGTTAATTGGGACTCTCTCGTGTTCATTATAAAGAACTGGAACTTCCCTCCCCATTTTATTAAGTGGTTGAAGCAACTCCTCTGCACCATCTCTTTCTCCATATCTCTTAATGCAAGCCTTATTGGTTTTTTTGGTTGGGGTAAGGGTCTGAGACAGGGTGACCCCCTTTCTCCCTAATTGTTCACATTAGTCATGGAAAGCCTCAATGAATTTATGAAGTCCAAGGCTACTGATCCTCAGTTCAAATTCCACCATGCCTGTACAGAATTATAGATCACCAACATGAGTTTTGCTAATGATCTCTTTATTTTCTACTATGGGGATTTTAATTCTTCTCAATTGTGTTTTGAGGCTCTTAATGATTTTGCTGTATTCACTTGCCTCTCCATTAATCATCGCAAAAGGAAAGGCTTCTTCTATTCAGTACAAGAGGATGTGAAGTCTCAAATTCTTAATTGTTGGGGCATCCAAGAAGGGAAACTACCTGTCCAATATCTCGGGGTCCCTCTTATTTCGTCTAGACTCTCGTTAAGACATCATAGTCTGCTTATTGAGAGGATCACTAAGAAGACAAAAAGTTGGAAGTTCAAACACCTTTTTTATGTTGGAAGATTACAACTCATCAAGTCTGTTTTATTTGGGGTACAAGTTTACTGGAGCTCTAATTTTATCCTCCCAAAGAAAGTCATTGACAAGATCAATCAGATTTGCTATCAGTTCCTTTGGGATGGGGGAGAATCTAAAAAGAGAATATGTCTGGGGCTTGGAAGGATATTTGCATTCTGAATCAAGAAGGGGGTTTTGGTTTATTCTCCCTTGGTGAATGGAACAAGTGTGCAATACTAAGGTTCATTTGGAATATTATTAGTGATAAGAATTCCTTGTGGGTAAAGTGGATTCACGCATTTTATATCAGAGATAAAAATTTATGGGCTCTAAAAATCTCCTATAGATGCTCGTGGGCTTAGAGGAAGATTCTTTAAGCTAGAATTGCTTCCCTCAAACTTGAATCTTATAGAATTGGCAATGGCAATGACACTTGGTTTTGGTGGGATCTTTGGCATCCAATGATCCCACTTATTCAGCATGTAACCCTCGGCGGATATATAACTCAAATCTGAGCTTATCCAACAAGGTGAGTAAGTTCATCTCAATCCAGGGTTGAAAAGAGAATATGTATGTGGCTTGGAAGGATATTTGCATTCTGAAACAAGAAGGGGGTCTTGATTTATTCTCCCTTGGTGAATGGAACAAGTGTGCAATACTAAGGTTCATTTGGAATATCATTAGCGATAAGAATTCCTTGTGGGTAAAGTGGATTCACGCATTTTATATCAGAGATAAAAATTTATGGGCTCTAAAAATCCCCTATAGATGCTCGTGGGCTTGGAGGAAGATTCTTTAAGCGAGAATTGCTGCCCTCAAACTTGAATCTTATACAATTGGAAATGTCAATAACACTTGGTTTTGGTGGGATCTTTGGCATCCAATGATCCCACTTATTCAGCATGTAACCCTCGGCAGATATATAACTCAAATATGAGCTTATCCAACAAGGTGAGTAAGTTCATCTCAATCCAGGGTTGGTCCCCCCCCTCCATCTCCTCTTCAGATCTTCAGCCATATCTGGAACAACCTCCTAGATCTAAACAGTGGTGTCTCCAATGACATTGTGCAATGGCTCCCATCTAAGAAGAACCTCTTTAGTTTGAAAGACTTGGTCTGCGTTTAGCAGCAAGCCTATTCTCCCTTGGCATAATCTTGTCTGGTTCAAGGGTACCATCCCTAAACACAGCTTTATTTGTTGGTTAGCTATCAAGAATGGTCTTCTAACTCAAGACAAATTAATGAGATGTGGTGTCATCCCTCGAGTTGATTGTTGTTTTTGTAATGTTGCTAAAAATATTTTTAGCATCTGTTCTTCAACTGCCCCTACTCTCTTTGGATTTGGAATCAGATTCTTGGAAAATCTAGGATTAACAGGCATATACTTGATTGGGAGGATGACCTTGCATGGTGTTCTATGAATTTTACAGGGAATGTTCAGCTTGCATATCTAAAGAAACTTAGTTTCAAAGCAACGGTCTACTTTCTTTGGCTTGAAGGAAACAGGAGATTTTTCGAAAATGAATGTACCCCCCCACGAGTATGCTTTACAACTGATAACTAAGGAAGGTAAAATTTTCTGCTATTCACAAGGGTCACATCTACAATCACAATTCTGGGAAACTGCTTTTAATGGTGCTCTTTGCTTGATGTACTGGCCATTGTTTAGGCCTTTTTGCTATTTTCAACTCCTGATATTTCTCTTGTTGGGTAACCTACTAATGCAGGTTACTTTGTACAGTCTTTATGTTCCTCTCTTTTAATATAATCTTTCTTACCCTCCAAAAAAAAGACAATCAAATCAACACGTCCAATAATACATAATCAAAAATACCTGTTGCTTTCCTCCCATTTAAAACATAAACCACTCATCAACATATAATCCCCTCCTTTTGATTTCAGAAATCATCACTAGCAACCTAAAATTAAATGGTAAGAAGAAAACCATTTGGTCGTAGGACACCTACCTCAAAATGACCTCAAAAAAATCCAAGAAAAATACGGGGTTTCTTGTCTCCAGAAATCAAGAACAAAATCTTATAGTACGAAGACGAACCGCTAAAGAATGGAGAAACTACATTGAATCTCTGCAAAGCCCTGCAGGAACTCACCCTGGAAAAACTCATGTTTTGTTCTTCTCTCAAAAAATCCTACGATACATAAAAACCAAAAATCCCCAAATCTAAGTGTAATTAGACCAAAACTTAACTACATATTTATAGAGTAGGCCTTGGTTCTCCGGTTCAACCATCGGTCCAACCAAAGTCCAACCCTATACAGCACACTAAACCAACAATTAAACCAAATCACTTAAAGCACCAAAACATGATACGGTGCATGCTCACCCATACAAGCATACACACACCATCACACAAAAATGCGAATTAAATACAATCCAACAAGTGATCTGAAATCCGAAACCACCGATCATCTCTGAATTTAAATAAACATACAATCATACACATAGAACGAACATCACATAGAAAATAAACATACATATGTGGCACGTATACCTTGTGAGTATGTTCGACGTGTGCAAAAGTGTATGGATTAGTACAATCCACCCTCCTTATAAGAATTTCGTCCTCGAAATTAAACTCAGCTAGGAAGCGAATAGAAAAGGAAACTTGAGGCTGATCTAATCCTTGCATGCTCAAGAAGCCTCGCTAACATCCTGATGACCCCACTGTACCTTCACTAAAGGAATAGTCTTAGTACGTAGACTTGCTCCTTTCGATCTAAGATACCCATTGACGACTCAACATATGTGGCATCCTCCTCAATCTCCACCAACTGCCAATCAATGACTTGAGATGGATCTAGTGAACTGCAAACCACTGTGGTGGTAAGGATAAACGATATGCTACTGTGCCAACTTTGAGCAAAATCATGAACGATCCCAAAAACCTCATAGCTAGCTCCCATTTTTGCCGAATCTCATGATGCCACACATTGGAGAAACCTTCCAGAAGACACTATTTTCAATAGAAAACTCAAGCGCTCTTCTACGCTTATCAGCGTACAACTTCTTACGACTTTGGGAACCTTCAACCTCTCTCTAATCAACTTCACTTTCTTTGTTGTTTCCACAACCTCAAGACCCATAATAGAAGACTCACCAGTCTCAGCCCAACACACCGACGATCTGCAAGGTCTACCATACAAAGTTTCAAATGGTTCCATCCCGATGCTTGACTAAAGACTATTATTGTAGGCGAAGTCAACTAACGGCAAGTGATCCTCCCAATTGACCCTGAAATCAAGAAAATAGCCCTTAACATATCCTCGAGAATCTGATTCACCCGTTCTATTTGACTTCGGTTTGCGGATTGAAAAGCTGTGCTGTAATCAAGTGCATACCCATCGCTTTGTGTAGACTCTTCCAGAAATAAAAAGTGAATCAGGAATTCATGTCTGATACAATTGTAACCGGAGCACGATGCAATTGTACAATCTCCTCAATGTTTATTCTACATAACTCATCCATGGAAGCTACAATCCGAATAGCTAAAAAGTGTGCAGTCTTAGTCAACTGATCCACAATCACCCATATGGTATCGTGACCAAATCAACTCCTAGGCAAACCCATTATAAAGTCTATCGAAATGTTTTCCCATTTCCACTCAATAATTGGCAAAAACTACAACATACCTACTGGTCTTTGATACATGGCCTTGAATTGCTGACAAGTCATATAGTGTGATACATATTGAGCAATCTCCTTCTTCATGCCTCTCTACCAGAAAAGCCTACGCAAATCCCGGTACATCTTCGTACTGCCAGGATGAATTGTATACTTCGTCTTGTGGGCCTCGTCGAGAATCTCTCATCATCTAATCACAACTAGGTATACACAATCTCCCTTTGAACCTGATACAGCCATCAGCATGCAACACGAACCATCTCTAGTCTCATTTGCAAGCTCAAAAAGCAGCCGCCGGTCCTCCTTCTACTCTTCCTAAATCCTTGTCAGAATAGTGGGCTTCACCGTCAGATTAAAGAGTTGTACTCCCGAATCAGGACCCTTAGCATGGAAATCGACGTCAAAAAGTGCATCTAACATCTCCCATTCCTCACAAGGAGAAGTGAAACCAAGCTCCTAGGCTTCCTACTTAGAGCATCCACAATAGCATTCCCCTTCCCAGGGTGGTACTACAACATGAAATCATAATCGTTCAGTAGATCCATCCATCTCTCCTACCACATATTGAGCTCCTTCTGAGATAAAAGATACTTCAAACTCTTATGATCATAAAAGAGTTCAAAGTTTTCTCTATACAAGAACTGCCTTCAATTCTTCAAGGCACAAACTACCACAGCCAACTCCAAATCATGAACAAGAAACTTCACCTCATGCATTTTCAGCTGTCTCGACGTTTCACATCCTAAACCTGGAAATCTCATAGGAGTCCCCAAATTTAAGATATAACTCTCACCCCATATCCTTATGGGAGTGGTTAAGCAATACATTACCAAACCATTAAATTTATTAAGATAAATATAAAGTAATATTCTGGAAAATAATGTTATGTAGAATAATATCAAATCAAAACAATCTTCAAACATAAAATAGCGGAAATAAAATATATCTTAAGTCTTATGCTCCAATCAAAACGTTATTAAACTATGCAAATATGGTCCTAATGATAATAACTCCTTAAAAACATAAATCCAATTAATCCTATTATAAATTCTGTTTAAATCATTAAACAATAATCTAAAAAAAAACTAAGGTCTTCATCATCTTCTTGTCCTCCGTCTTGATCACCAAAGTCCTGCTGTCCATCATCTATCAGTCCTGAAATATGTTGCTTAGAAAGCGTAAGCTACACTTAGCTAATTAAGTAAACGAATGTAAACATTATTTTGAATTGAAGTAGGGACAATGCCACACTCCAATGGTAATCCACAAGAATAGTTAGTATATGCAAATAATGATATGAATGAAATATAAACAAGATGATATAATGAGATGCGTAATGCAAAGTGCTAGCTCAGTTATTAATGAATGAATTCATGCTCGTGCAACAATAAATATAATCACCACATGTGATTCATGCACAAAAGATATGATATGATATGCAAGATGCATGCTGTTTGGCATTCGATTAGTGTATGTTCCACAGTCGATTGTAATCGTACTACCCAAGTTACAACACAAAGAACTCATCCCCAGTACATGGCAGAAATAGTAGATTATTCTATGTGTGCATCATAGTTTCTAAGGGCTGCCACCTAGAAAGCTCAATCCCCTCACTTATTTCCGATCATAGGGACAACTCCCAAGGCATCACCTAGAACTTCCTTTGTGAACCATACATTAGCCGATCTACTCATAGAATTTCATTCATATGATTCAGATATTGGGCCTCACTAATGTAAACCTTCCCTCACCTATCATCTTACCACAAGTCTCTTGGGATACCTATACAAGGCATAACCCTCACCAAGGGTGTTAACATAAATTGGTCTGTTCAGATGTCCGATCCCTCAACACATGCAAATCAGTCCATCCGAGACCTCCTCACTATAATTACGATTCTCAGATCATAATAACACTCATTATAACCATAAACTCTAGCAATATGAAGATATGGTGGTCAAGTCAAGCATTAGACCCGATACAAGGTCATTATGCAAAAAAGGAAATGCAGTGCAAGTGAATTGTGCACAGTAGCTAAACAAACAATTTGTGTACATGAGAAAGTGCATTTTATGGTATAAAACATGTCCATAATGAGTTTAGGAACAAAAAAAAGTCCAATCAAAATATCACTCATTGGTCGAATATAACAAATCTTCCACATAAAAGTAAATATGCAAAATATTCATAATTTATCGAATATTAATCAAATATGATCTAATTAGGTCAAACATAAAATGCCTGCAAAGTCTCATACAATTCAGAGCACTTTCATATTTTTCGGTTGACCTATGGTCAACCAACAGCCAACTACTGGGCGTCGGCTGACCTGCTCAGCTAACCGACTAGCTTCGATTGCTTAGCCAGGGACCAAAACAAAACCTTGTGGGCACCGCCTGACCTATTGATCGACCACTCCCTGATCGGTTGCTTGGCCAGTGACCAAGGACCCAAACAAAACCAAATACCCTGGTCGGCTGACCTGTTGGGTCGACCGACCAGCCCAGAAATCCATCGGTTAACCTCTCGGTTGACTAACGGGTCGATCGATGGCTCGAAATACTAGTGTTTTGAAGATTTTATAATTAATTTTTTATACTTTAGCAACATTTAATAAAAATTTACATGTTAGCATACAATTTTGAACAAAACCCAATACTTACTTCATAAAACACCTACTTAATTTATCTTATGAATTACATGATAATAAAACCAGAAAACCATGTTTTTATGAAGAAAGAATCAAAGATATAGGTTTTAAAATCATGTTGTGTCATACTCGATGAATATGACATCGTCATCTAGTTCAAATCGAAAATAAAGCTTAATCCGACTACTTACCTTGGATCTTGAGTTGGTGTTAAGATGAACACCTTGTTCTTATTCTTCTTTTTCTTCCCTGATCTTCTAAAGTTTCTTCAATTCTCCAAGCTCCTAAAGCTCCAGCAGTCTTCTTCTCTCTTTCCCCTCTTTAGAATTATGATTCATACATCCTACTCCTATAGATTTCCTATAGTTTCCAGCTTAGTCTAGCAGTTGTTCTTAGTCTAGGATTATGTTTTAGTTCCCAGCCCTTAGATTAGATTGATTTGTTCCTACGAAATTCTAACAATTGATTTTAAGCATCCTAGTTTTAATTGGATTATAAGTTAACCTTACTTAATTTTAATCCTTATTAGTTTAGGATTGATTTTAATTCCCTAATTAATCCTAGCCATTAAAATTGATTAGTTTAATTCTAGCCTTTAGATGTAGATTCCTAGTTGTAATTAAACTAGTATTAAATTATCTATTACAATGGAATCCTAATTAAGTTATAACTATTATTAAATCCTATTGAATCTAAGCCATTGATTTAGATTAAAAGTTTCTACAAAATCCCAACCACATATTGTAACTTAAAGAGTTATTTTCACGATCCGAATTCTAAAGAATGACTCGCACGCATCGTGAGCATAACTCTAGGATTCAAAGCCTGACTCGCACACACGTCTCCAAGCACACAACCCAAAGGAGTGGTAACCTCTAACCATAAGAAGTAAAATAATACTGAAATCAGAGAAATAAT
>JAUPMG010106338.1:0-12145 GCA_031762675.1 Pachysandra terminalis | reverse complement strand
CCGGTACGACCGTGTAATCTACCGGAGGGAAAAACCGTTGAATCCTGGAGGCCAACCGCTAGACCCAGTACACTGCGAATACGATCCAAAAGGGGACGAATTTGGTTTCAAGGACAGTGACATCGTCACGCCTCGGTTCATAAAATCAGATAAGTTTTATTTATTATTATTATAATTTTTGCATAGCCGGTTAAACCCGTTTTCAACATCTTGTCTTCAACCCAATTATTAGAACCTCAGGTTAAGTTTTAGGAGTGTTCTTATTGAGGGATGTTCTGTCTAGGAGTCTAAGACTTAAACAATCCATTGTGATTCTCCAGTCTTTCCTGAGAACCAACTTGATAGAGCATTCAGAAGGGAAACTCATATCCTCAAACAGTAATGAGATGAGTTAAATGGGTAACCTGCCCTGCTCCTATGGATTAGGACTTGGTATCTTGAGTATCGGATTCGGGTTTGGCTCAACCTACCCCCTAACTCCTTGTTGCCATTCACTATTATATATATATATTATAAATAAATTTTATCGGTACTATCTCGATAGGTTTAGAAGCGACTTTAGTATTAGGGAGCTTTTTTAGGGATGGATTAGGGTTTGTCAAAACTTGTCTTCAGCCTGCTCGTTGCCATTCCTAGTACTGTTTATTAGGGCTTATATAGGTTAAAATATTATAAGTGTCTAATTAGGAATTTCTACCAAACGAAAAATCTGGATTAATTAGATCATTCTTTTGTGTGACAAAAATGGCTCCATCACCATAGCCAATAATCATTCTTTTGCCTTTGATTATTTGTTATTATTATTATTTTGGCTTTTCAAATTATTATTTTAGAATAAAATTGTTCTCCTCATTCAACTTTCTTGGCTATCATCTTTAATGAAGATGAAGAAAAGAGTTAGATAGAGTATCTATCAAACCGAATGTTAAACCATATATATCAAGAGCCATTCGACGTTTCTACGACGATCTTTCCTTGTTTCAGAGACGATGTTTCTGGGATATGCATGTGAGCTTTCATTAGCACATTCAATGAGAAGCAGATGGTTCAATTGACTTGAGGTATGTTGTTGGAGACAAAAAGTTTGTTCTTGTAGTTATAGTCTTTCAGTCTCTTGATGATCTTTCTACCTTCAGCATTTAATGGACGGAAATGTCGATGTGACTTCATGGCCAAGACTTCGAAGCTCCGACGTGGCCAGCTTTCTTGCCTTTAGAAGAGGTCATTATAGATTGGAAACTCTGTCTGTGGTGGAATTTGGGTCGATTCAATCTGAAAACTCGATTGATCCAAATCGACTTTGGTTTTGTTTAACTGGATTTCTGGGTATTTGAGTTGGTTGCGGGTTTAAGGTTTAGGGTTTAGCGTTTAAGTTGGATTTTGGGTTTATCGTTTGAGATCGGTTAGGTCAATGGATTGAGAGGTTGGTTCTAAATTTAGTTCAAATTTGTAGTCTTGGGTTGACCTTTACTAACCTCAGCTTGGATTGTGATTACTGAAATTTCGTTAATCAATAGAAGCGTAATCTAAATATGAAACATTTAAGATGTACTTGTTTGATCGTCATTTTGAATCAAGAACTCATTTCAGGAACAAATTCATTATGTGAATTAATTTTGAAGGTTTCTTAATCGTGTTTGGTTAGCAAGTATAACAAAATGAGTTCTGACCAAATATTTGAACTTTTTTTTTTTTATTTATAATTATTTTCATACATTCCCATAGCCATACATAAGCTTTGTCCACTTATATCCTTTTAAATGTGATAATAACACTCCAAATTAATTCATAATAAAAATAGTATAATTACAAGTTTACCACTGTTCACTTTATTTACAAGCTTTTCACCGTAAAAACTCAAAATTTATTTTTAAAATCTAAAATCAGGAATGGATGTAATTCTCGAATGAAGGATATTTTCTCATTCTCATTATAGAAAAACTCATTCTACGTTTGTTAACCAAACAATCATTTATCTGTAAGAATTCATTCCTGCAACTCATTCCAAGTCATGGAATCCATTCTCAAAATGGCAGCCAAACGACGCCTTAAATAGCTAACTTTAATTAATTAAGATAGACTTCTTTTGCGTCGGAGTAGTAATTCATGATTAAATATTAATAACAACCATACAACATAGGTGTAGATAATAAGACAGGAAATGAAGGTTGATTTGTTCGCCTCGACTTGAGTGATTAATATCAAAAACTAGCAAACAATAGCTAAGAGACATTAGATTTTGATTGATTAACTAAGTGACATTAGATTTTGATTGATTAAATTGGAAGGCTGTTTGAAAAGTTAGGATGGGATCATTGTCAATGATCGTGTTTTTTTGTATATAATTTTGCTTGAAGGACACAAGATTAATCAGAACTTGGCTTAAATACCCTAAAAGAGTCTTCAAAATATCCAATTTATGGATCTACTTGGGTGATTTGCTTGGTTAAATTAGATCCGGTTTTGGATTGATCTTAAACTATTTGATGAATGAAGGTTTTTTGTTTTGATTCTTTTTCATATACAACGACCCCAAATAGGGTTGCGTCGATTAGACACAGATATTGGCATATATATGTGACTGCTTGTGTTATATATTGATCCCTTAGTATAATAATAATGGACATAATGTGACAAAATACATTCAACCTTAGCTAGGTAAACTTAGCTGATATTTTGTAATGCCTAAGTCTGTCGTTAGGAATCCGACTGAAGATCTTCTGTAAATTTGGGTTGTGTGAATCTCGTGTGAACCTCATACGAGATTGATATTTGTCCCAAGTAAGCCCACAAAAGAGAATAGTAATCACTGATTAAGGTAGAAACCGGTTAAGGTAGAAGCCATTTTAGGGTTTATAGGTCTCTTAGGGTTTTAGAAATGTCAAACACCCTTTTTCGTGAGATCTACTTGAGAACAAGTGTCAACCTAATGTGAGGTTCACACAGCTCAAGTTTATAAAAGATTCTCGCCTATCTTTAGCGATCAAACCGTGTCTCCCCTATCAGGAGTAAGGGTAGCAACGAGTCGGGCTTGGGTCTGACTTACACCCAATATAACATTACTTATGTTGGACCGAATTCGGCCTGGCCTAACCTTCAGGGCTTAAGGTGTAAGCCTAAGCCCGATCGATGTATTTAAAATACATCAAGTTCAAGCCTAATTGGGTCTGACCCTACAAATTCAAATGGTTTGCTTTTTAAAATTAAAACATTATAAATTACAAAGGTATCTCATAAATGCCTATAAAAAGCTAAAAGTTTTGAGATTTATAATATATAAATCTATAAATAGTGTGATTATGAGATAAAAGTAGACATTTGTATTGATAGTATAATATTTATATGTATGCAATATAGAAAAATAATAATTACATTTAATGCATAGGTCGGGTTGGGTCAGATTAAGCCAATCTAACATAAATCCTAGCCCAATCCAAAAAACCAATCAGCTCTTAAATTTCAGCTCGACCCTACCCTATGGCCCACTTATCCTTGCCCAAGCCTGCCCAATTATAAGGCTTGGCAGGTCACCCAGCCCATTGCCACCCCTAACTGGGAGTAGTCAAGTGACCAATACCCAAAATAAAAACTCGCATAATTCTTTTATATATATATATGAAAATAATTCAAGCAATATGAAGTGCAATTACAATCCGAGATTTTATGAAGAAAATACTACTATTCATCTCACTTCTAAAATATTTTAGAAAAATGAAATCTTTTTTTTTTTTGGACGAAATTTAAATTATTTAATTTAAGATAACATTATTCATTATAAATAGAATGAATATTGATGATTTTATCTATCACCAATCCAGGCATATTATAATAGCTTAAAAAACAAATACTGAAATGAAAGCTTTTTTATTTTTTTTTTTGGTTCCCCAAGGAATCCCCACGCTTCGCCCAGGATTATTCCTCCGAGGTACTGTCGGGCGTCGAAGCGGGGACCTCTCTCAATAAAGTTTGCTACATCCACAAGGACTCGATACTGAGACCACTTGCTTAGGCGACCCGAGCCCCTTCCACTCGGGCCAACTTCCATTGGTGAAATAAAAGCTTTGATTCTATGTTGATTCTCATCCATATAATGATGATTAAAATTCAGTGCATTGAAACTATATTGATTCTCATACACATAATTAATGATGATTAAAATTCAAGTTTACAAGCACTACCTATGAAACTTAGAATGTAGAAAACAAGCTTTTTCATGAAGGTTTATCAGTAAATAAAAGATAATAAGCACTCGTTAAAGTAGAGTTGATTGAAAGATGAGTGTGAAACAGAAGAAAAGTCCCATCACCTGCCTATCTTGCTTTCCACTACTATGGTGTTTGATCATTGTTTTGGATAGTTGGATTTTGTGAGAAATGTAAGAAATGCTGAAGGGACGTTTGGATCGCATGAATTCAAAGATATATAAGAATTGGACGAAGTATATGAATTGTAAATCTTATGATTTCAAATTCATATGAAAATCTTTGACATTTTTTATTTTTATTTAAAGTGATTGTACTCAAATTCGAATCTGCATTTTCATGCTGGCAACTTGAGACATTTACCATTATACCAAGTGATGATCCCATTATTTTGTTCTCATACTATTTCTTAGAATTCATTTTATTTTCATTTTTGACCCAAAAAACACTTCTTGCATAGACATTTGCCAAACACTATTTTTTTCATGGGAAGCAATTTTTATGAAGCGCTGCCTAGGCGTCAATTCATAAGGAGATTACTTCTCTTAGGAAGCAATTGCAAGCCGGGAAGCCCTAGCTAGGGGTGACAACGGGCCGGGTTTGAGCGGGTTCGGGTCGGGCTTACACCCCAATATAACATTATTTATGTTGGTTTGAGCCCAGCCCAGCTCAGCCAAACCTTCTGGCTCAAAGGTGTATGCTCCAAACCCAAGCCCCGAGCCCAATTCAGTCCGACCACCCTATAAATTCAAATGGGCAACTTTTTAAAATTAAAAAACTATAAATTAGTTGGATATTTCATAAACACCCCAAAAAATAAAAAAAAAATGAACTAAAAGAATTGAGATTTGGGCTGTGTTTGGAACTTCGGATTTGACAAAAAGAAAAGAAAATACCAGAGAAGGTTCTTTCTCTTGTTTAGTTGAAGAATGAAAGAGTTGAGGATAGAGATTTGGAAAGAAAATAACTTGAAATTTTTTCATTTTTTGAATCAAAACCTTTATCCTAAAAAATATAGAGATTTTGAAAGAAAAGAAAAGAAAGATGGAGAGTACTCTCTAACACTCCAACCTAACTCATAGCATATCTTATCTTTTTTTAACTGGGAATCAACCTTGTCAAAATCTGTAAGAATTCACCGAAAAATCGTTGGAATTTGATTTTTTTTGGTATATATACTTAATCTTAACCAAACACTTGAAAATAGTATATTAATCTTAACCTAACTCATAGCATATCTTTTCTTTTCTGTTTTTCTAAAATCCAAGGATCCAAACACCGCTTTATAGTATATTAATCTATAAAATAATATGATGTAACGAAAGTAAGACATTTGTATTGATAATATAATTTTTATATGTATACAATATAAAAAAATAGCAATTATATGTAATGAATAAGTCAGGCCGGGCTGGGCCAATCTAACATAAACCCAAGTCCGACCCAAAAATCTAACCAGACTTTAAATTTTTGCCTGATCCGGCCCTACGGGCCACTTACCCCTGCACAAGCCCACCCGATCATAGGGTCGGGCTGATTGGCCGGGCGAGTCACCCGGCCCATAGTCACCCCTCCGTCCTTGAGTCAACCACCATGTAGAACCATTGAAGTACAATCACTCAACAGACAAGGAACAGCATTGAAGTACAATCACTCAACAAACAAGGAACAGAAAATAAAATGCTTTAACTCTCTCTCTCTCTCTCTCTCTCTTGAATTGTTCTTGCAATACTATTCTATCGATCTCCTCTGCAACGGTTTGCAGGATCATTTGCTGCAACAATGTCGAACTTTTCTCACCAGCTTAGATTATCTTCGTCCGTCATCAAACACATTAAGCAGAGAATAACAACGCCAATGGCGATCGAGAGAAGATCCTTCACGACGACCGAAGGCTCTCGTCCCACTATCGTCCACAAGCGCAGCCTCGACATTCTTCATGATCCCTGGTTCAATAAGGTAACTATTCTACTGCCAATTGTTGCTGTTCAATTCCAATATCTCCGTTCTTTGTTCGGATCAAATCGAAATTATCACCATCCAACCGTCATTTAATTTATTCGAAAATTTAAGTTTGATTGATGTGCTAAGATGAATAGTTCGTATGATTCATCTGATGATCTGGTTGTTTGGAAGTATAGAGAATCTGTTTACTACTGCTACATTTGATAGTTAATAATATTGGAAATATGTAATGGAAGATCAATTGACACTTGGTACTTTTTTTTTTTTGAGTCAAATGGATATTTGTTTTTACATTATTTTGTATTAAAAACTAGGGAACAGCATTCTCCATGACAGAACGAGATCGTCTTGATCTTCGTGGCCTTCTCCCTACAAATGTCATGACTTCTCAACAGCAAATTGAACGGTTCAGTAAGTTTCTACCTTTTCTTGCTCTATATGTGGATGTCTTGGATGTATTTGGTGTGTTTAGGTACCTTTCTTAGTAACATTGTATTGAATGCGAAGAGTTTTCAGGTACTGCATTTATATAATTCTAATTTCTTTAATTTTCTCTTTGCCACCACTTGAAACATGCGTGAAGTGATTGGATCCCCAAAATTTTCATTATCTCAATTTCCATAAACTACACGTCAACTCTGCACCCATTCTCATGTATGGCGCATTTATTCGCAATGACCTTATGTTAGAGACAAGTAGTAATCTGAGAGATTTGCCAGGGAAGACTGAATCAGGGTAATACGACTGCTAAAAGATACATAATTCTTCTTCCAGGTGGCTAGTCTCCTCTCTATTTTTCCTAACACAAGAGGCCAAAACTAGGGGGCCCCAGGGTTATCACCAAGGGTTAGACATAGGTGCCTTAAGGACCAACTCCTCTATTTACATAAATAAAGATACACATTAGAGGCTCTACATGAATGCCTGAAAGGCTACTCTTCTCTAAGTTGTTTATCAGACCAGATATCATTTCAAAGCTTCGAAGTATGCATTTAACCCAAAGAGCCTGCTCCTTAGAGGCTCCAAAAAAGATGGTGATATCATCTGCATACTGGAGGTGTGATATCAGAACTCGTTTTTCTCTTACCTCAAAACCTACTACAGGCCCTAAATGCTCTGCTTTGGAAAGGAAACAGTTCAACACATTGATAACTAAAGTAAACAAAAGCGGTGACAACAGGTCTGCTTGACATAAGCATTTTGTCAACCAAATGGCAGTTGACATGAGCATGGGGTTCCATCCTGAAGTGTTAGCAAATTCCTTGCTTCTCGTGACCTAAGATCTGATAGTTGTTACGAATTTTGAGCTGACCCCTTAGAATAGTCCCCTGATATGCTCAGGATAGGCCTTATTTGGCTGGTCTAGATGGTACGCCACCTTATAACCACATATGTGACTGTACATACCATATGCATGATGTTCTTTTATACACACCAAATAGCTTTTTTCCCCTCTCTTTTTTTTTTTTTGTGACCATTAACTGATCATTTTTGGGATTGGGAATTTTTTATTAATTCACGTTTAATATAACTTTAATTTTGTTTCTATGTTTTTTCCCTGAAATTTAAAGCTTTTTCCTAATTTATAGAAATAGTTATTTTGTCTATCATTTGTTTTTGTTTTTGAAGTGATATGTGCATTGTTTAAAATCTCGAGACCAAATATAGGACCGTCTCAGTGCGGTACAGAAGGTATGGACCAGCCGATCTGGTCTGGACCAATAGTTGGTCCAATTTTTTTAAACAAATCCTAAAAAAATAGAAATGTAATATGTTGAACTGTCAACTTTTTTCTTTTTCCTTTCTTTTTAAATGCTTAAATAAATCAAAAAGCTAGCTACTTAATATAAAGACTCTATAGAGTGTTGCGTATTGTTACTTGCCTATATAAATTTGATAAAATGGAATCTTAAAAGTATTTTGTAAAGATCAAATAATACATATTACATATTAAAGAAAAAGCATTATAAGAACAAATAAATAAAGTAAGCCAACGTCTCCACCAACTACTACCCATGTCATATTAATACATTTTTTTATATTAAAGTATAACGTTTTGTAATGCTAAAATAATTTAAAAAGTAAATCCAAAGTAAAAAAGTAACCAAACCAATCTTTAGTCACTTGATTCTCAAGTGATTTAAGGTTTAATATATATATACACACACACACACACAAATAGTTAATTTAGTGATAGTTTTTCAAAAACATTCAAAACCCAAAACACACATTTCAAATATTCCAAAAAACCATTAAAGTACATCATTCTTTCAACAAAATATGATAATTCTACCTACTTGCAACTTAATGGGGATGATCAGACCATTAAAATGAAAAGGAAACGAAGTAGCAAAAAATCAAAATCCCGAAAAACTTCAGGGGTTTATTGAAGTCCTTCTGTTTTGGAGCATATGAGTGCAGATGCACAAATTCAATAAATATGCAAGAGCACATCAAAATAGGGGATGAGTTTCAAAACCACTTGATTTGGATGCTTGTAGGCTGAGACTTGAGCTCGGGATTGCTGAAAATGGCTTCCCAAGCTCGTTATGAACGTTTTTATTAAATCCACACAGGAGACTATACCAACTGGACTGGTCAACTTACTGGTTTGACTGGTTGTGTCGGTTGGTACTGGGCAGTATACTTTTGTTTTAATTTTTTATTGGATTTTTATCGTGTCGCAGGATATCTGGTCGATATGGGCCAGTTGATACTTTAAACTGTGGCTGTGCTGCTGCATTGGTCTCAATGCAAATAGGACCCTCCATTGCATATTCAATTCTGTGCATTTTACAACACTGGTCTCAGTCATTCTTATAAAATAATTCGATTAAATATTAAGAAATGACTTAGTTTCATATCTTTTATAAGAAGCATTTTTTGTATCAAATCTGTTAAAAACATCTTTAGGCATGATTTTTGACTGATTGGAATGGCGGAAAAGGATTAATTTTCTCATCCCGACAAAGGATGAACCTATTCTTCTTGTGGTTTAGAATGTTTATTCTTGTGGCTTACAACACTGGTCTCAGGCATTCTTATTGTGGTTTACAACACTGGTCTCAGGCATTCTTATAAAATAATTCGATTAAATATTAAGAAATGACTTAGTTTCATATCTTTTATAAGAAGCATTTTTTTATCAAATCTGTTAAAAACATCTTTAGGCATGATTTTCGACTGATTGGAATGGCGGAAAAGGATTAATTTTGCTCATCCCGACCAAGGATGAACCTATTCTTCTTGTGGTTTAGAATGTTTATCCTTTCTGATATTAAGATACTTGCCTTATTAAGGCTAAAACTGATCAATCAGTTTGATAATCTTGGGAGCATGGTTTCTGTCACTTGATTACTTTTCTTTCTAAATGATATCATATTATCCTTCATACTGGAATTTCATCCATGGACAGTGGTTGATCTGAAAAGGCTTGAAGTGCATGCAAGAGATGGACCATCTGATCCATATGCTTTGGCAAAGTGGCGGATACTTAATAGGTTGCATGACAGAAATGAAACCATGTACTACAAGGTGAGTTTATGCCTGCATCAATAATTGTTTTGATTTGCGGAATGCTAAATATTGAATGATAGTAGGAAACAGAGACACTGGTTTTTGTAGCAATGATGGAATTCTTCACTTTGTGTGGTTGCCTTGCTGAATCGAATCAATACTGCAGATAAGTTACAAAAGAGAAGAGAGTATCTGGCTCTTTCACCACAAGTTTGTGTAATGTGCTTGAAAAACGGAGAATCAGTGGATCATTTATTCGTCTCATGTGAATTTGCTTCGAAGATTTGAGGTTTTTTTGTTCGGCTAATTGGGGTGGAATGGGCTCCACCTAGGTTCGTGAGTGATTTGTTAGACAGTGGCGTTTCATTTCTCTTTGGCGGAAAGGGTGGATTATGTACAGGATTCTTTTCTTCCCTATCCTTTGGGAGATTGGGGGGAACGGAATAGAAGAATTTTTGAGAAGTCTTGGATGTGCCACAGTTCTTTCACAGATAATATCATGGGGTCTACCGCTGCTTGGATTGGGTGGCTCCCAGAATTTAAGGATGTCTCTTCTTTGGATATTATCAGATGTTGGGAGGTTGTCTTTCTGTTGTAGTGGATTTTGATGGGGATGGGTGGTGCTGTTCTTTAGCCTCCTATTGGGTCTTCTGCTTGTATTTTAGTTTTCTTTTCTTTTCTTGTTTTTCTTGGGGAGGATCATTGGTTACCTGGCTTGGGGATCTTGGTATCTGTCCTATGTTTGTTCTCTTTCTTTCCTTCTTCTAATATATCTTCTTCGTTATTGATCATAATTAAATTCTGCACTCTGAGGGCAGAGGTAATGCTGCGGGAAACAGAAATTTATCTGCACTAGTTAATAGTTCAACGTGCTAATAGTAGATTTAACTGGTCATTCTGAGTTGTGATATGCAGTGTCACTGCATGGTCAAACCAGTGGACCTGTCTTGGTATTTAGTCCTACTATATATGGCGACCCTTTATTAAACCAAAGCAAAACATAATAACACTATAATTACAGTAATCCCAACTATATGTTTATGAACTATTTTGACTTCACACATGACTATAATGGAACAAATAACTGTATAAATGTTTCATATCCACAATAGGACGTAACTGTAACTGATCATATTTTCATATTAAATCCTCTAATACCAAAAGCTTGGTTGCTAATGCTAAATCGTCATTATATGGGAAAACAGTTGAGCTGAGTTTGATAGAGAATATTTCCTTGGTGGGGGATCATGTATCTGATATAGTCAAGAAGGGGGAAGTAGGTGAAGATGGGTCTTGGTGGGACGGCAATGTGGACATTGGGGAGCGGGTCCCCATTGAGAGGAAGGCGGGGAGCCACGCAAAGTTGGATGTAGACGATTGGGTGATGGTGGAAGATATAGCAATTTGTTTAGTTTGGAAGCCGTGGATAGGAATGGGATCGCAGTGGGCATACCTGAAGCAATGTCTAGATTAGAAATAGCCGGGAGGGTGCGTGCAGGAGTTCCTCTCCCATGGTGAGAGAGCCCCACAATTTGGAACGGAGTTTACAATACAATAGGAGAGATAGCAAATCTAGAGTTGTAGGGGGATAGTCATCTGTGGGTCAATGAGTGTGATCAATTGGAATATTAGAGGATTGGGGGGTGATGAAGAAGAGAGAGGTATAAGGAAGTTTGCAGGAAAAACAAACCTTGGATGGTAGTTATTCAAGAGACAAAAAACCTTCCATCGGTTGAAGGTTAATGCGTAGGCTGTGGGGGATTCAAAATAGGAGATGGGTCTGCGTGCCATCATTGGGGGCATCGAGGGTATTTTGATCATGTGAGATTTTGATAAGGTAGAAGAGGGTGAGGTGGAAATGGGCTCCTGCTTATCTATATCCTTTAAAAACATGGAGGATGGGTTCGAGTGGAAGCTCATGGGTGTGTATGGTCCTAAGTCATATAGAGATAAGGAGGCTTTTTGGGAAGAGCTTAGATCCATCTCAGGTATCAATAGGAAGCCGTGGTGCATTTTTGGAGATTTTAATGTTGTAAGATTTGGTGTGGAAAGGAATAAGGAGTCTAGATCTACCTGCAACATGAGGAGATTTTCTTCTTATTCAAGATCTTGCCTTGTTGGATTATCCATTGCTAGGAGGTTAGTATACATGGTCAAATCTACAAGAGAATGCCCTTTGTTGTAGGTTAGATAGGTGCCTTCTGTCGGTAGACTGGGATGCCCATTTCCCCTCCATGTCTCAAAAACTACTACCTAGATTGACTTCTTATCATTGGCCAATTTTATTGTCACTGGAGGTGAATAATCATTGCTCTTCACCATTTAGGTTCGAGAACATGTGGCTTACCCATAAACATTTCAAAGAAGAAATTAGGAAATGGTGGATGGAGAAGGGAGGGGGGGGGGGGGGGGGGGTTTCTAATAAGGCTGGCTTCAATTTAATGAGATTAGAAATTTTGTTG
>JAUPMG010106327.1:0-25926 GCA_031762675.1 Pachysandra terminalis | reverse complement strand
CAAACTGCTAGCCGCAAACAACCGAGAGGTAGCGAGATCGCTACCTCACGGTTGGAAGAAATCTGCGATCAGCAGAAGAAGGGAGAAGGAAGAAAGGAGACGAGGAAAAGAGGAGGAAGATTACTGTTCACGAGTGAACAGTAAAATAAATTAGGGTTTCCCTTTCTTTTTTTTATTTTTCTTTAATCTGCTTTGATACCATGTTGTTGCAGCAAAACTTACTCTCTTCAATTAAAAAGAGTTTATATATTAGCTAGAACTAGGGCTAAAACAATACACAAATAAAGAAAGAAAGGAAAAAGATGAAAAGAGAAAAAGGGGTTGTGTGGGCCTCACGGCCTACTCACCCATACTAACAGGAATAAAGAAAATAGATATTTAAAAGAATTGGACACGGTTATGAAGGATCCGACATGGATCTCATGCCCATATTCATGTTGTGTCTTGACGACACAGGTTCTTTGGGGTGAGTAAAAGAGTCGATGTAACATAGCTGTTATCCTCCCAAGACCTACTTTGGATCACATTCCCATCTTACTAGAACATGTGGTTGTGAGAAGCTCCTTTGAAATTGGTGGGTGAATGGTGGGATAGCTTCAATATTTTTTTCCCAGTTATATGTGTCAAGAAGTTGAAGGCATTGGAAGTTGGAAATAAAAAAATGGAACAAGGATTTTTTGGTAAAGGTGGGTGAGAAGATAAAGGAGTTATTAGAAAAAGTAAAGGTTAGGGATGAGAAGGAAGAGGTGTGAACTGAATCCTAGGGACTGGATGAATAAGGGGAATTTCAAGTCGAAATCTAAACACTTGGTACGTCTAGAAGAGATCAGTTGGAGCCAAAAGTCAAGGGCTTTTGGTTGAAGCAAGGAGATAGGAATATAATGTTTTTTTTTCCTTCTATGGTTCCTGCTTGCAATAAAGTTAATCATATTAGTAACTTGGAGGTGTAACAGTTTCTTATGGACGATGAACAAGTTATTAAGAAAGTCTTTTGAAGGTATAATTCCAATTTGTTCATGGAAACTACTGATTTTTATCTCTCATGAATGGGATGAACGTTTAATGCATTTCGGAGTAGGATAGGGACCTTTTGGAGAGGAAGGTGACTGAGGAGGTTCACAAGGTACTAGAAGAATTTGATGGTGATAAAGCACTAGGCCTGCATGGTTTTTCTATGGCATTTTACCAAAAATGTTGGAACATCATAAAGAGGATTATTCTTAGCACTGGAGGATTCGTTATTTAGATTGGAATTTGAAAGTGTCAATGCAATGCTAATTTCCTTGATGTCAAGAAGGGAGGGGGCTACAAACATTAAGGAGTTTAAACCGATTAGCTTGGTGAGTAATTTATATGAGTTACTCTCAAAGCTTTTGGCTAACAAGTTGAGGTTGGCTATGTCTAAGGTGATTTCACAATCCTAGAGTGCCTTTGCAAGGGGAAGACATATTTTGGATGGGGTTTTGATTTCAAATGAGTGTTTGGATTACATGATTACGGAGGGGGTGTTGGCATGTTGTGCAAGCTTGAGATGGAGAAGGCATAAGACCCTGTATGGAGCAGTTGGATGAAAGCTTGTGTGTTCACTGTTATCTTTGTGTTGGTGAATGGATTCGCTACTGGTTTCTTTAGAATTTCCAAAAGTTTGAGACAAGGGGATCCCCTTTCCCCATACTTGTTTATTTTAGTAACGGAAACCCTTAATAAAATGATTGAGAAGGCAACTTCCAATGAACTTTTGGAAGGTTTTGCTTTGAAGAAAAATGGCCCAAGTATGATGCACCTTCAGGTTTGCAAATGAGTCCTGTATGGACCATCTTATCTCAAATGTTGGTGCTTAGATGTGTATTGCTTTGTTTTGAAGCGGTTTTAGGCATGAGGATTAATCTTTGAGAGAGCGAGCTATTTGGTGTGAGAGAGGTTTTGAACTTGGATTCTTTGGGTTGGACTTTGGGGTGCAAGATCGATTCACTCCCGATGACTTATCTTGGTGTTCCAGTTTTTGTGGCTCCTTTTAAGAACAAATTTGTGTTGGTCCCTTTGATGGAAAGGATGAAGAAGAAACTTCCAGATTAGAAGAGTTGTTATTTGTTGAAAGGGGATAGGGTGGCTCTGATTAGAAGCTCTTTGGTGAATCATTCTACCTATCTCTTTTCTTTATTGAAGATTCCACACTTGGTGACCAATGGGGGAGAACAGGTTTCATTTGGTAGGATGGAAAAAGCTCTATTGGGTAAATGATTATGGAGGTTCAGGGAGGAGAGGAATCGCTTATGGAGAAGAGTTATTTCAGCTAAGTATGGTATATTGCAAAGGGAGTGGGAAACAAGTCCTTGTAGTTCTTGTTTGTGGGACTATGGAATGCTATAATGGGAGTTTCGGATTTTACAAGAGGGGTGTACTTTTCTCGATTGGAGATGGAACAAGAGTGAGGCTTTGGGAGGATCCTTGGTGTGGTAGCATATCCTTATGTAGGTGCCTTTTTGGGCAAGACAGTACATGTGGCAAAGATATGCTTGTGTCCTCTAGATAAGATAAGGGTATGGAAGGTTGATCCACGTGTAGGCCTCAACTGTAGTGCAACAGCTGTTCCTACAATGTTTCTTGAATCGGGTCGGAGGCTGGGTCAATAAGATGTGGTAGGCAGGTGATGGCAAGAAACTAGCAACAGGAGATGCACAAACAAGTGGAGAAGATGCCGAACTCCTACCTTGACCGATCAAAAGGACTTCTTACTAGGAGAATTCTTGTAAAGAAAATCTCTAGTCTTGTATTCTCTAGTAGCTAAGGGCTCAAGTCAAAAGTCTAAGTATGGATGAGAGCTTTCTCTCTATCGGAGTCTAATGGCCTAAGATTGTTATGTGGTGTCCACGCCTTAGCCACCCATGGCTTTATATAGGCATAGGCAAGTTATAGAACGGTGACACTTGTCATCATCTCATGCATTCTCTCTTTTCTAAGGAGTTACTTTCTTTGTAACTCCTGTCATAATGGGAGAGAGGTTACTTCCTTTCCTTATTCTCTTTGTAACTCCCACCATAATGGGAGAGAGCACTAACTCATATTAATGAATTCAGTTTTTCAGTCAAACTAATGTGACACTTCACTTTTTGGCGTGCCTATTCAACTCGCCAAGAGCTTGTTTTTCGTTTGTTTGCTTCTTGGTTGGCGTGCCAAACTCAAAACCGGCTACTGTCGATGCCCATTCCCTTGGTCGCCACACCTTAAGGACTACGTAAACCCCTAGAAACGGGCTTTCACCTGTGATGGAGATCTCTCCTACAAATCCCACATCGGATAATGGTTTATTTAATTAACATTCACTGACAAAAGTAATTGGCCTAAGTCAAGGCAATATCTTTTTTAGACTAAGTTGTGTCATGCTAGACACTTATGCCAAGCGCCAGTGCCTCTAGGTCCTTCTGGCGCAACTGCTGTTTTCCCGGCGTAAATGCCCAAAAGCATGCATTTCCCACATTGGTAAGTTTCAAGTCCCAAAAATTTTGGTATAACCACTCCACGAGATAGATCACCTTGAAAAATGGTCAACAAGAACTTCTCGAGCTCGAACTGTGTGAGAATCGGGCCCTGGTAGCTCCCGGCATAACACTGCTTTCCGCTGGGAATTCAGGCAGAAACAGGGTTGAGCGCCAAGCCTATTTAGGCACCCCCTATACAAACCCTTTGAGGGAGCCAAACGGCCAACAAGGAGCCCGGTACTTCCCCGACAGTGGGGACATTCTCCGTTTTCGATCCTCCTCGGGCTATTTTTAGCTGTTTTTCTCCTTACTTTAAAACTTTTGTCACACCATGATTTTTCTATCCAATGGTTTGGTCAATGGTCCAATGGTCCGGCGTAACTGGGCTAGAAGCTCCGGTTTGACTCAAAATGATCAGAACCCACAAATGTCACTTGTGCCAATTGGGCAATGACAAGGATGCTGACATGGAAGAAGTACCACCACATCATCATCATTGATGACATGGCATGCTTTCCAAAAATGACCATCAACACCTTAAAAGAAAGGTATCCCGAAGCTTTTGTTGTGGCTACAAACAAAAGCTCTTGGCGAGTTTAATAGGCACACCAAAAAGTGAAGCTCTTGCTAGAAATGGGGTTGGGGAAGAATGGATAGTAGAAGAGGGAAGCTTGAAGGGAATGGAGTCTTTCTGGTCATTTCTTTTATCTCATCAAGTAGAATCTTTTTACTCCTTCGAAGTTGATTTGGAAGTCTAAAATTCCAATTAAGGTTGAGTTCTGGTGGACAGCACCTCTTGATAAAATATTTAGAGTGGACCATTTGATGAATATGGTTTGGCAATCCTAAGTAGGTGTATTACGTGCAAAGCAAGTACAGAAACGATGGATCACCTGCTAGTGCGTTGTGGATTGGCTGAAAAGTTGTGGGGATTCTGTTTAAGCAGGCTCAATATCTTGTACAGGTACTTTCTTCATTGGTGAGCAGAAAAGGGAAGGAGTAAATGGGGCCAGCTATGATCAGTGTATCTAGCAGCAATTGCTTGGACTCTTTGGAGCAAAAGAAACTGCAGAATTTTTGAAGGTAAAGTAGCTTGATGTGGGGATGCTAATGCGGAAAGTAGAATATCTACTGTATAGATAGCATCTACTCTACCGGAGTTTAGAGAGGTTTCCTTTGATGATTTTTGGATCTGTTTGGGGGTGTGATTTCATTTCTATTTATTGACAGTAGTCTGGTCTGTTTTGTTGGTTGGCTAGCCTCACGTACACTCTTTGTTTACTGCACGTGTCTGTAGGCTTGGATATTTTGTTTCCTTTCCTGTACATATTATACTTTTTAGTGATTTAAAAAAATAAAACACCAAGAATGGACTAGATAGTTGAACTAGCAAATCTAACAATTGATCCTCTTTATGGGTTATGAGAACCTCCAAAACTACCCCTTTTAAAAATCCTTACTTCACAGTGAATCATTTAGATCTGGTTAGGCCATTGGTGAGCATCTTCAACTTTTTGAAGAGTTGACAAATCAACCAATGTTGATCAACCTGAACAGTTGAGAAGTTAAGCTGGTGAATCAGACCCTTTATATATTGAAGACTTCCCAGGTTTAAAAATATTATTTCTCACTAAATTAGTACATTAAGATTTGTTGCTCCAAATAATGCCCCAGGTTTTCCCAAAAGGTGTTTAGTTTCTTTTCCTAGCATCCGTCCTTGTGGAAATATTGTTAGTTTCAATTAAGCTGCTATTGTTTGTAACATGTGATGCCATTGTTGGCTGACTAAACTTTTTTTTTTTTTACCCCCACATTTATAGTTGAAAACATCTGAAGAAAAGGTGACGGCTTTAACTAGTGAGAGAGAGCAACTGATTAAGCAAAGAGACTCTGCCTTTCAAGAGGCTCATATGTGGCGTACTGAGCTTGCAAAAGCTAGAGAGCGTGTTGTGATATTAGAAGGGGCTGTTGTTAGAGCCGAAGAGAGGGCTAGGGTTGCAGAGGCAGATGCAGAAGCCAGAATAAAAAACGCTGCAGAGAAATCATCAGCTGCTATAAATGAAAAGGAAGAGCTTTTAGCTTTTGTGAATATGTTACAGGCACAAGTTCAAAGGTTTATTTTCTAACCCCTTTTTTATTAATATTAGAAGTATATTTAAGTTGTACATGTAAGTAATTGCTGAAAGGAAAGGCTGGGAAAGTTGGAGGAATTTCGCATTTGCTTCATCCATTCAATAACATTGGATGGTCCCACAGTGAGATCTCCTTGGCTGGGGCAACATCATCCCAATTAGTTATTATAACTTGGGCCATCCTATTCTCTTGGACAATTTAGAAGAAAAAATGGTCCAGGAAGATTACATTGATTAAATACATAGTGTAGGTAAATGAGATGCAGTGTTCTTGAACTGAATAGACTTAGAGATTCGTTGGACGAACGAATTGCCATCTTTGAAAAACTGCTGAATATCAACATAAACATTCTTTTTCGAGACTTCCGCATCTGAACAATAGACTTTCAACATGCTACTATCATTCTCTTTGAGGCCTGTTGTATGAAGAATAACTCAGTTTTACTTTCAATTTATCATCATGAAAGTATGTCTCATTTGTCCCACTGGATAGGATGCATATGAAATTGATGCATTCTTTATATATGTATCTTATGATCCCAAATCCTAATTGTTTTGCAATATCGCTTCTAACAGACAACAGAGCGATACAAAACAAGTCTTTGAAGAGAAGACTGGTTCATCAGATATTGGTAGCACACCTCCATTGACAAAGCATGTGGATTTGTCCGAGGAAAATGTCGACAAAGCATGTCTCAGTGTTTCAAGATCAATACCGGTTTCAGATGAGGGTGTGCTCCAGGTAGCCATTGATCAAGTTGATCTTCGGTCAATTGGAGATAGGGACTGGAGTGACATTCGGGCAATGGAGGCGAGGATAGCTGATGTCAGGGAAATCGCCCCTGAAGCAGAAGCAGCCAGCTTGGATATCCCTGTTGTGAGCCAACCAGTTGATGGTCATCCTCAGCAAGGAGGGCACTCTTTTCATCAGCCTTGACTTTTTAACTCTTATATGGAAAAAGAACTTGAAAATATGGGGATTGGATACTATAAGAGGTCAGCTTCTTAAGAGTATTTTCTTTGAAGAGAAAAACTTTTGTTGGCTATTTTGATGTTGAATTTGTGATATTTATATATGTTTCTTAAATAACCTTTGTGGTATTGGATCAAGATTTTAATCATTCAGTCAAGATCTCCATATTGATCTCTCGATTGCAGGTGAATTCATGGGTCGTATTTCTAATTTCGTCTTCTTTGGATTACTTGTATCAATACTATTGTTGGTATCGAAAATCCAACCCCAACCCGCTTCTTAGTCGGTTTGTGGTTTCTCGCTCTTGGTCATGAGGTCGAAGCGTGTCTGGACGTGCCAGAACTTTTGCAAGTTCACCTGTAAGACAGGTTAAGTAAGTCAAACTGCTTAATTTGATGGTCAAGGTAAATCGGTCGATGTTTGACCGATTGTGAATAAGACGATTGTAAGGTTCCCGATCTCGGAGGACCAATGGCTGATCTAGAGAATTTGATTTTACGCGATCAATGACACTTTATATTAAAATCAGGTAGAAATAGGGAGTCAATACAGAAGTTAGAAAGGTAAACTCTCTAATTTGAAAAGACAGTGTGATAGTAACAAAGAAAATACAAAAACCTCTGGCCGTTCCTTAAGCTTTGATCGTGGGCCGTGGCTAAACTACTTCACGTTGCACGAGTCAGCATGTAAGGGACTTTCAGGAGGGTCTCCGTGAATCTCAGGATTCCTTGGCCGATTGGAGGGATCTTCTGCGAGAAACTCAGTCCAAAGCGAGAAGTAGGTGTAGTAGGATCTTTGTAGGAGCTAATGGTTAACTGGCGATCGCTGGGGATCTTGAACTAAACTAGATTATTGATAATCTAAACTTAGAAGCTATGGAGCTCTGCAGTTAATTTATTGTGGATGCTGTGGAGACCTCTGCTCGTTCCAATTAGTCTTGTTTTTATAATTCATTATGGCAACCGTTCAACGGTTTGTGCATAATGGATTGTAACTTATCTCTTGCTCATTTGACACACGCCCCACTCTTCTTTTTGAGGCAAATCCCCACGTTTTGGTGATGGGGGCGAACTAGACTTGACTGATTTCTTATGGGCCACGCTTTCATACTGGGTCCGGCTGAGGTGTGGTGCATGTGGGTGGGCCTGGTCTGGGGCGTCATAGATGACCTAAACAACTACCAATAAACACGTAAAAAATAAAATTAATAAAGGGCAAGTATCATTTTCTCCCTTTAAGCTTTGTCCTTAGTTACATTTTCTTCCTTCAACTATTACTATTTATATTGCTACCTTCATGTAGACCAAGAATTGGGATTAGAGTTCAGCATAAGAATTGGAATTGGGTTAAAGAATTATAATTTTTAAATTCGGTGGTTGCCAAAGAATTGGAATATAAGAATTGTTTCCCCAAGTCGTTAGAATTGTATTTAAAGCTAAAATTAAAGTTTATAATTCTTAATCTATCCCTAATATTTTGTTTTTCAAATCTTAGGCTAGGAATTTGAAGTAGAGGCCGACTCTGTCTCCCTTTACAAATGAGCTTCATTCGCTCTTCCAACCTTCAACAACGTTCTTCTGCAAGACCATCTCTCTCTCTCTCTCTCTTTCTCTTCGTATATTGACTGTTTTTCGTTCTCTGTTCAAAGCGCTCACTTCTTGCTCTACACTCTTCGAGCCTCTCTTTTCAATAATTGAATCTTTGGGCAAATTATACTTTGACCCCCTCACATTTCTAACAATGGAAGACATATCCTCTAGTTTCTGAAATCCCACTGCCCCCTCCAGTTCATTGTCTAGCCTATATCCCTCCATTAACAAAATCGTTAATGGTGTTAGTATTTCCTGTAAAAAGATGAAAACGCCTTGGTTTTAAACTTGTGGTTCAACCATGGGTTGAACCGGACTATCAAATGACAAGAATGCCCTTTAGTTAGGGCTATTCAAATCCTAAGGTAAATTTTTTCCCCCTATTTCTTCTGCTTCGCCATAGCTCAGCTAGGACATCCGAATCGTCGTCCACCATTCGTAGCCGACCATTCACATCCTCGTCCACCATTTGTCGCAGGTCATTTGACATCGGTGAGAGGGTTTATCTTCTCCTCCACATTCTCATCCCGCATTCGACATCAGCCAATCATTGGGTTAGGGTTTTTGCTAGATGAAAAATAACCAGCTAATGGTTATTTTTGGAGTTGGGTTCATAACTAATACTTTCTTTAGGTGCTTTTTTAGGGGTTTTGTTTGTTTTTCTTTAGGTGTTATATGTCTTTTGTTAGGTTTGGTTCTAACTTGATGGGCATGGACTCTAGATTTTGCTAATTCAATTCCTACTCTAGTTTTCCCCCGTTATTTTAACTTTAATTATTTATTATGCACTAAAATTAACTTGGCTATGAAGTTCTTGTAGAAAATCCATAACCACACCTAATAGAGCCACCTGATTCAATCTTAACGCATGACTCAACCACGTTTAGCTGAAATTTGAATTCTGAAAAGTCAACTTGGTATAGTAAATTTCTTTTTCACACTCAGAAGGCATTTTGTTTTTAGACAACAGATTTGTGTTTATATATCAGGTTCTTGGTTTCATGGTCTTCTACAGTGTCTTTCCTGATCTCTCTTCTTCAAATATGGATCAACTGGTTTAATACCAGCTTCTTACTCCAATCAAATAATATAATCAAGACTAAACTTCTATTTGTGCATTTCTAAACTCCAATCGACATGTACTCGGGCATTTCATTCATATTGAGGTGCTCCAAAAATTTATTCTTTTCACATGAAAGAATAAGTCTACTACAGAAATACCCTTATCATCATTATGGATAGATAATGTTTGTATTTGTATCACGGTTTTGTTAGCATGATTTTTATCAATAATTAATGTAATAACTGTTTTGTTCGCATGTTTGTATTGGCAGCACTATTTGGGTTGCACCTAACACTAGGACCTCTAAATGTTTTTACCTTAAAGAAATGCCATGTATATTAAACTATATCTTTACTAACCAATTATAACATAATTTTCTCTATTAGTTCCAACAAAATATTGTAATTGTAATATTTCTAAGCCCCATGCATATTGATTTATGTTCGCATACATATTGATGTATATTTACACACATTTATTTATTTATTTTTATTTTTTGTATTTTAATGTTCATAATGCCTTCCAGCTAAAAAAATGTTATCGGAGCCTAGATTAGAATCAATTTATATCCTTGTTACCTTTGATCATGTTGTGAAGTTTGATCTGATGATCACTACTCTAGCTTACTTTTCTATGGTCATGCATTATACGTTCTAACAGGGGTTTGTCTGGGAAAACAGTGAGGTTGGAGCTAAATGGCATGAGGCTTAGGGAAGATTATTTGGCATCACATTTAAAGAGACATGATTCATAAAAATATGTGCTCATGTTTTAAAATTATTATTTCGTGTTTCAAATCTTCTTACTTATACGTATCTAATGTATATGTAACTATATGAATTATTTTAAATGAGGGCATTAACATGTCTAGTGGTTGAGTATAGAGATCTGAACTTGTGTTCATGAGGGATTAGAAATACTCACTGCGATGTGGCCAAATGAGTCTGAAGCATATGTGAGATTTTTGAGTGTGTATCTCAATGTCAATTTTATGGAACTTGATATATAGTCGTTTGCCCTTTACTTTGTGCTTGTCGGTTGCGCGTTCAACGGCCTATTGATTAGCATCCATGATAGAAGGTTAAGATGTATATGAGAGAAATGCACAATTCGTGCCCACTATGGACAAGTGGTAGATGTTGGATTTAAGAGATTGGTTAATCGATTGGCCCGACCCGTTTGGGCCGATCCGGGTCCCCACTTAATGTGACGTCCATACTTAGAAGTGTAGATGTGGACGACTTCTATTAGGAGAGAGTGGATAGCTCTCTCCTTATTGAATTAAGAGATTGAGTCCTAGGAGGAGTTCAGTTGAGTCTTCTATATATAGAAGACTCCTCCTCCCTGCCCTTTATGGTTCACAAGTTTGAAGATATCTAGCCCTAAAGATTTTCTCTCTCATCATCTCTACATTCCTTTGAGATCTAGGCTTACTATTAGGGTTCCATACCACAATTGTGGCTTCTTTAGTTGTCATTTTGGGAATGCATTCCATGACTTGGAATGAGTTACAGTCAGTAGAATGAGTTTTCACAGATAAATGACAGTTTGGTTAGCAAAGTCAGAGTGAGTTCTCCCAGAATGAAAGAGTGAGTTCTCCCCGAATGAGAATGAGAAAACACCCTTCATCACAAAATCACGGCCAACCTCAATTTTAAATTTTAGGAATGAGTTTTGAGTTTTTGCAATGAAAAACTTGTAAATAGAGTGAGGAATGGCAAATTTGTATACACACAATTTCTGTTATAGATTATTTTGAAGTGTTATTATCACATTTAAAAATATAAGTATGCAAGTGCATATGAAAATAATTATAATTAAAAGAAAAAATTAGAAAATTTGGTCAAAACTCATTTTAACACATGCTAACGAAACATCTATGGTAGGTCAGAACTCATTTTATTTCATACTAGGCAAACCCAAACAAAAATCCTTCAAAATTAGTTCCCAGCATGAATTTAGGGAATTGATTCCTGGAATGAGTTCCGGATCTAAATGCCTGCCAAACAAGGTCTAACGTTTTCTAGAAAAGAATATTGAATTTGAAGTTTCACGTTAACGGCCGTACACTGGCTTGTACTTTTATCAGCTAACCTTTGAATTGTTAAGCAACCATTTACGTGCATGCATACTCAACTACATCAATACACAATTACTAATCTATCCACTACATGTATTATTAATTACTCCTAAAAGAATGATCCCAACAAATGAAGTTACTAATTAAAACACGGGTATTTTGGTAAGTACGACTGAATTTCCATAAGCAACCCCATCTCTTAATTCTGGCGCTGCTTGCCTTTGGATTTCAACCATCCAAGTTCCAAAACCTCCATTAATTCTTATAAATACCCTCCATCACTTCAACTTCTCAACCCATCTCTCTCTCTCCATGGAAATGGTGAAGCACGAGTTTTATTTTCTCTCTTGCTTTCTTCTTCTTCTGCGACTCATCAGCAAGTCAAGTATATAATGTGGTTAGCTTTGGGGCCGAACTAGATGGCAGAACCGACTCGACTCGATCGTTCCTTAGCACGTGGTCTACGGCCTGTGGTTCGGTAAAACCGGCAACGATCTATGTGTCGAAGGGAAGTTATTTACTCAATCATGCAATCTTTGCTGGGAGATGCAAGACTCCTATTACTATACGAATAGACAGCACCCTCGTGGCTCCATCCGATTTTCGTGTTTTCGGCAAACCTGGAAACTGGCTGATGTTTGAAGGGGTCAGTGGTGTTTCCATCATCGGCGGGAACTTTGACTGCAAAGGGACGAGTTTGTGGGCTTGAAGGCTGCCCAAAAGAACTGCCCGGCCGGTGCATCGGTATGTTAATCTATAAGCTAAGTTATTGTTTTTGAAAACTTCTTTAAGAATAAACCTCTCTAAAATCTTTGATTCTAATCTTATCTTTTGATTTGATAAATTAGCTACTATAAATAAACCTACAGTTACTTAATTACTTAACAAACATATAATGATGAATCGTGATTCCGAGACGTTTCCGAAACGTTTCGTACCAGTCTCCGAAACTGGTTCGACAGCTCACGTATGTATGCAACTTTGATCAAACCTATCATTGACGAACAACGTCACAATATTTTATTTCTTTTTTTTTTTTGAACGAATACGTTAGAAGACCATGTCTAATTGTTTATAAACATATCCTGTTGCTGTGCTCAAAAGTTCTTCATAACCGAAGGGTATTATCGTCAATAAAACAACAATGTTAACTGTCTTTGGGGTGTAATTCGGTCGGTTTAGTGGTCAAATCTAAACCAAATCGAATTACATTACTCTAAACCGAAAATCGAGCCAAACCGAAATAGAAAACAATTTAGAAAACCGAACTACAATGAATAAAACCGAAAACCAAAAACCGAACCGAACTGAAATAGAAATTGAAAACTCTGGTTTTTCGGTATGGTTTGACAAAATTAATACTATTTTATATAAAACACTATACACATGCATATACATTTATATGTATAATCTATTTCGGTTCAGTTTGGTTTAGTCAAAGCCTAACTGAAAACCAAATCGAATAAATTTGGTTTTTTGTTTTCCAAACCATAACCAAATCAAAATGTAAAAAAAAAAACAAACCAAACCTACGTTTTTCGATTTGGTTTGTTCGGTTTTCAGTTTAAACCAAATCAATTGACACCCGTAGTCCTTACTGTGAAAGATCTCGTCCCCGATTCTATATCTTCTGTGATCTAGATCATATGAAACTCTTGTGAACCTCACAAGAGGTTAAAATGTGTCCACAAGTGAGCCCCATTAAGAAGGGTGACTGCAATGTTTAAAAAACCTAAGAAAAGAGTGAATGTGGAGGGCCACCACTTTAACAGGCTTCTACTTTAGGTAGAAGCCAATTAAAGTGATGGACCTGCCTAGGACACGTGTCAACCTTCTATGCCGATTAAAGTAATGGATCTGCTTAGGACACGTGTCAACCTTCTATGATGTTCACATAAGGTTTACTGTAATCCAAATCACAGAAGATCTGCACTCGAAAGATCTATGATTTCACCGTTTGCTATTCTACTGAAAAATGTATTCTTGTGTGCGCAGACACTGACCTTCACGAACTCAAAAGACATTGTGATCGATGGATTAACGTAAACAGTCAGATGTTCCACATTGTCATCAACGGCTGCCAGAATGTGAACATGAGAGGGGGTCAAGATCATAGCTCCCGGTGATAGCCCAAACACTGATGGAATTCACGTGCAGCTGTCGACCGACGTGACGTTCAAGAACACCGGCATCAAGACCGGAGATGACTGTGTATCGATAGGTCCCGGTACTCGGAACTTGTGGATCGAGAGAATTGCATGTGGTCCCGGACATGGCATCAGGCAAGATATACTTCCTTCATTTGTAATTAGTCAAATACTAGAATGCAGTTGCACAGAATCATTTCTAGCTTTGACCCGACCCATTAATCACCTGATTTATTGCTTTCGGTTTTACATTGCTTGTGTAGGGGTTTACAACTGGCCGAGTTGCCACGATTGAGTCATATTTGGGTTTCCTTGCACAGGCATGCCGCGGCCTGCTTGGGATAGGCTTGAAGCCATGACAGAAACTAGTTCTGTTATGAAGACTCATGGTATGCTCCTATTACGTAAACAGGAGCATAACATGTCCGGGGTTCTACCACACAACAACTGACCAGTTGTCAAACTGGTTAATGTGGTGGCCCTCAAGGATTCATCCTTTTCTCAAGTTTTTAAAATGACGCAGATGACCAGTTTGTATGGTGGGCCCCTTGAAACACGTGTTATAATAAGAGCATACCAGGAGTCTTTATAACAAAAGATCCTGATCCGTCATGACATGGGCTGTATATCATACTAGGCCTTTAGGAGTGAGGTGTCAACATTTTGATACCACACGGCATAAAAACTAGCCGTATAACTAGAGATGGCAATGGGTTGGGTTAAATGGATAACCTGTCCCGCCCCACCCTTAATGGTTAGGATTTGGTAACCTGTGAGTCGAGTTAGGGGCGGATTAGGATTTGGCTCAACTCGCTCCTAATCCGCCCCCGTTACATTCACCTATGTTTTAAATATATATTTTATGTATAACTCTATAGGTAAATATATTTAAAATATTAAAGATTTAACTTAAGAAAATATTTATTTTTAAAAGAATCTTATAATCGGGTCAAACCTACCCTACCCTGCCTCACTACTACCCCAATAGGGTTAGGAGCGGGTTTGATATTAGGGGGCTCCTTTAGGGGCGGGTTAGGGTTCGTCAAAACCCTCTTGGTTGCCATCCCTACGTGTAACTTTGTTTGCACGCTATATTGCCATACAATGCTGGACTGATCCGACGACCAAGGATCGGTCAGGACCGGTCCGGTTCTAAGCCACGATACAATTGTTGTATCTTGAAGCTTTGGACTGGATCGGTACACCAATAAAACTAGTCAGTGTTTTTTTTTTAATTATAAATTGGAAGTTTAGTCCGGTATTTGTCTGGACTGATCCTACGACCAATACTGCCGGTCCAACGATCGATCTGACTGGTCCAAAAAAATTGAAAATTTTAAAAAAAAAATTGGTGGTATGAATTTTGTACCAGATCCAGACCGGACGGTACCGCCGGTCCATATCTAGATCAGTCGGACTGATCGGTCCTGATCCTGAGATTTTGAACCTTGCCTCTATTTGAAGGTCTTAATGCCCTGAGGGTCAACCTGGACCACTCAAATAGTCATCTGGTCAGACTGAATCAAATTGGAGTCTAATCGAGAATCATTTATTGGTTGTTAACCCTGTTCTTACGTTTTAGTGAAAAACCAGTGATTATTATTGGTTGCTAACGTGCACATACGTGCGTTTGGGTGCAGCATAGGGAGTCTACAAGAGCCAGGAGTGCAAAACGTAACGGTTAAAACTGCAGTATTCACGGGCACACAAAAATGGGTTGAGAATAAAGGCGTGGGGAAGACCCTGCAACGGTTTCGTCAAAGGTGTCCACTTCCAAAACGCTCTTATGAAGAATGTCCAAAACCCCATCGTAATTGACCAAAATTACTCCCCACGCAATGAGAATTGCCTTGGTCAGGTAGAAGAATATCATCATCACTCGGTGTCATTTTTGGAAAAAAAAATTGATTTCTTATTTTCTTCGTAAATAAATTTCAAAGTGCTAAAACATTTCTTCAACTGGACTCCACTTTTCATTCTATTTACAGGTTTCGGGTACACAAATTAGTAGAATAACATATAAAGACATACAAGGAACATAAGCAACGGAAGTCGCCGTGAAATTTGACTGCAGCTCAAAGAATCCGTGTAAAGGGATCAGATTGGAAACCGTAAAGCGTACTTATGGGAATAAGCCAGCGCAATCATCTTGTGTAAATGTAGACGGAAGGGCTTACGGTTTGGTTGTACCCTCAAGTTGTTTGTAGGAGTATAAGTACGCAAAGAAACAAACGATGTATAGAATTTTATTGTATACAATTATATTTACTTCTGTTCTTCTCTTCCTTAAATCCTCGTCACCTCCAATTACAAGAAAAGAAAAAATTGAAAAACATCGTTACGCCAACTAAAAATTGTTACGAATGGGCCATTAAAGTCCAAGAAGAGTACTTGCAAGCTTAAAACATAGTAAGATCAAGTGTGTAGTGCTTTCCTGAGAAGAAAGATTTCCATGTTCACTCAATAGGGGATGAAAACTGTCACCTGATAAAAGCGAAATTCCTATTAGGGTTGATTCTAAGTTGTCCTTGAATACTATGTTGAAGGTTGTAGACGATTCGATTACGTACTTCAATGCACACAAATCTGGATTTACAGAGGAAGATCTCCATCGAATCAGAAAATGTCCCACATCAATATATGTGTGATTATAAGAACCACATAGGAATGTCCACACTCAATCGACCTAGGACTATGGTATGGAACCATAATAATAAGCCTAGATCTCAAAAGAAGGTAGAGATGATGAGAGTGAGAGAATCTCTAGGACTGGATATCTCCAAATGTGTGAAGCATAAATGGTAGGGAGGAGGAGTCTTCTATATATAGAAGACTAAATTCAACTCCTCTTAGAACAATCTCTTAATTCGATTAGGAGAGAGTTATCCACATCCATACTTCTAAGTAAGTATGGACGTCCCATTAAGTGAGGACCTGGATTGGCCCAAACAGGTCAGGCCAATCGGTTGACACATCTCTTATATCTAACATCTCCCACTTGTCCATAGCGGGCACAAAGTGTGCATCTCTCTCATGTACATCTTAACCTCCTATCATGAATGTTAATCATACAGGTTGCTGAGCGTGCGACCGACGAGGACAAAGTAAAGGGCAAACGGCTCTATATCAAGTTCCATAAAACTGACATGGAGATACACTCTCAAAAACCTCGCCTATACCTCAGAATCATTTGGCTACTTCGGATTGAGTATTACTAATCCCTCATGAGCACAAACTCAGATCTCTATACTCGACCATTAGATTCATGTTAATGTGCTCATTTAAAATAATTCAAATAGTTACATATATATATATCAAATACATACAAGTAGGAAGATGTGAAACATCAAATGATAATTTTAAAACATGACCACGTATCTCAATGAATCATGCCTCAAAATGTGATGCCAAATAGCCTCCTCTAAGCCTTATGCCATTTATTTTTGAGCAAACTTCTTTTCCAGAAAAATCCACGTTAGACCGTATGATGCATGGCCATAGGAAAGTAAGCTAGAGTAGTGATCATCAGATCTAACTTCACAACATGATCAAAGGTAACAAGGATATAAGTTGATCCTAATCTACGATCATGTCGATCTCACACAGCAAGGAAATAGATGTTATGCCCCCAATTCTGAGATATGTAATTTCTGGGATCTCGAGGTGTGACCTTAAGATTCAAACTCCTTAGGCGCGGTCCACAAAACACTCACCATTCATAATGGCCAATCAGAGTATAAATAAGCAAAGCAGAAGTCTTAATCATTCAAAATAAAACCACCATTTCTTACAACCACCTCTCATCATATGAGATATAATTAAACACTAAACAATTAATGCTCTCATGAGTCAAATTACATTCCAAGTCTGAAATAAGCAAAACAAAAGAAATAGAAATAACAATATGCTTGGCATTTAAACTAGTCCTCTCCATGTTCATTCATATGCTCCTCATCCTTGTTGATAACCAGGTGCATGAAGGCATGAGCTTTGGAGGCTCAATAGGTAGCCGAGAGTCTATGCCTCTTCTCATTACCCACAACATATAATATCGAGAATACACAACTAGTACACAACAATACAATCATCAACATATAAAATCTAGAACACATAACTAGGATACAATAATACAATCACACAATGTTGAATCCAAGGTAAGAACATAAGCTAGTGACATATAATAAATGAATTATGCATTGAAATGCTTATGAAATGCGATTGCACACAATCAATGATCTATGATGATGATGAAATGAGAATGCAGTGAAGATATTATGCATTGTTTATTAGGTCTTGTCTAACCCCTTAATCATATCTTGCATCAATTAGTGGAGTTCATTAGCGCAAGGAATGTCCGGCACATCCATCTCTCTTTTAGGGAATACTACCCAAAGGTAGGAATCTACCATCTTCCTTTCAAGGAATACAACCCAAAGGTAGGAATATACCTTCTTCCTCTCATACTTGACACATCCCAAACCCATGCATGTATGCATGATTTTACCTGAATCACCTTGCATAAGAATCTGGAAACAACCTGGCCTCACAACGACCATCCATCTCTCATCAGGCATATCTTATGCTTAGGCCTTAGATGGACTATTCACCATACATCATGCACATCATACCCAGACATCCAAATCCATCATATACACATGTTAATCATGTTAAAACACTTACACATGATCTCATCATAATCATGAAGCACAACACCAGTTCTCATGGAATAGCAAAACATAGTCCACATACCTCACATGGACATAAACCATCATAAACATTTTAAATTGAGAAACTATTGTCATATTCCATCTAGTTAGCATGTAAATGACCTACCTATAAAATTTCACTCAAATTAGACGATATTACACATTTTCGATTAGCCGAACCCTTAATGGAGTCATGAACTGAAATCTCGGTTGACCTCTTTGGTTAGCCGACCAGCTTCGGTTAACCAAATCCCCTTCGGTTGCTTGACCTGCAACCCAGAAAAAACAAAAAATTTCTGTGGGTGGTTCACTGCACCGAGAGCCTAACCAAACCCTTCGGTGGACTCTTTAGTTAGCCAACCCCCTAACCAAAGTTTGCGCAAACCTAGAATTCTCTCTATCTTTAGAGTTCTTACTCCCAACACATACCATACACCAAATAACTCCCCGAAACCACAACCAATATGCATTGCACACACTTAATCATATATGATCATATTCACTTCAACATAAAAACTTAATAGGAATCAAATCAACATGATATTAGGTTAAATCAATCACTAGAAATTACACAATCCATTAGATATTCACAACCATGCGATCTATCCTTCTTGGACCAAAAACTAAACACATGTGTATAACTATACATTCTTAATCATGCTCACATTCCATAGACTCGGAAAATCCACACACCACATGCATTCACTCATTTTCATACATCTCATATCACCATTAATACACAGAAAATTCCTTCAAGGGATAATGTTAAGAGGGAAACTCAAGGGACCTACCTCTCTTTTTGATTCCTCTAAAACTTCTGCAACTTCACCAAAATCAGCAACCAAAGCCTCTTCCTTCAGCCATATGATTTTCCTCTTCTTCTAGGTTTTCTTCTCTTCTTCTTTCTATCCTCTCCTCTTTAGAACACGTATGGAATGAATACTAAAATCCCTCTTTTGATCGATTCTCTCAAGGAAGCAATGGAATGTTGTTATGTGAACTTTCCATAACTGCATGTCCCTTAATGGTAAGAGGAGAGAATCGTGCATTCTCTCCTCCATCCAAATCTAATTCAAATTTGAACGTTGAAAGATCAAAATACCCCAAGGTTAGCAACATTGTCCTAACTGATTAGTCTAAGGTCCACATCCAATGAGCCAAGCCCAAGGTCCAATCCCAAAAATGTCATATTCATACAAACAACCCAATATTTATCATATTAACAAAATAGTCCCTATTATCATATTATTCTTACAAATAAGAGACAAACTCAGTTTATTAGATATAATGTCACTATGATCTCATATCATTCGTTACGAAGTATAATTAAATCATTTTAAATAGGATTAAAGGTGCAGGTCACTACAATTTACCTCCCTTAAAAGCAAGTTCGTCCCCAAATTTACGTACTTCAATCCGCAAACAATGATGGATAGCACTTACGAATCTCTTATTCAAGCTCCCACGTTGCTTCTAACTCCTCATGGTGGTTCCATTGTGTCACACTCCAAATTCGAGATATAGGATCTCGAGGATTCCAAGGGAATAACCTTCGGATCCACCACGTGGACGCAGATAACCAATCACAATACTTAACCAACATTTTGGTTAATCAGAGTCAGCGGAAGTCTCAAATTAAAATGAAACTGTAGCTCAACTTAAGTCTGTTAAGCTAAAAGCCCACATAACTAAAATAAATATAATCTGTTACAAGTTCACGCCCACTAGGGGTCAAAACCAAACTCATAAAAACTAACATTAACAAAGTTAATCAAGTATCAGAAACAAGGGAAATCTCTTCTCCAAGCGAGCAAGTCAACATGATTACCTGTTTCATTTCAAGGGTGAGCCGAAGCCTTGTAGAGAAAACCAACGAAATTACACTAATTATCTTCATACATAAATAACAACACAGTTAATTCAAGAAAATTCAATCATCAAGTAATACCATAGTCAAATGTATTAGCATGCTCATCATCATGCTAAATTTCACATATTAAATAGATATATTACATTCAACATGGAAATCTCATTTCACTTTGAAAACCACACAAGTAATCAAATCATATCATATCAATTGTTCACATGGTTCCACCATGATAAATCATAGGGCACACATGATCCCATCATGTATTCCAGCCCAATCCTCACAGTCCCACTATGTCAAAATATAACCCACATGATCCTATCATGTTCTACACATAATCTACATAGTCCCACTATGACACAACAAACATCCACATGGTCTCACAATGTAACACACGCAAACAAGTATCACATAACAAATACATAGTTCCACTATGTTCACAAAAAACTACATGGTCCCACCATGGTACGACCAGTAACCACATGGTCGTAGCATACCATGTTACGACCAATAACCACATGGTCCCACCATGCCAAACAAATACGGCCCAATCACAACATAGCACAAGTACAAACAAGTCAACATATGAAGATGCACAAACAATCACTTCAATTAACATGTGCAATGCAATGCAAGTGGTATGATGTAATTATGAAATGAGGATGATGTGCATTGCAATGAAGGGGTAATTAGGCCTAGCGTAATCATATGCTCAATCAATCTTACGACCATTCAACCCATTCTTTAAGGGAATTGTACCCACGGTAGAATGCCACCATTCCTATTCTTTAAAGGACTTGCACCCACTGTAGAATACACCAGTAGACCAACCATTCCTTTAGGGACTTTCACCCACGGTGGAAACACACCTGTACCATTCCTTTAGGAACTTTCGTCTATGGTGGAAACACACCTGTACTATTCCTTTAGGGACTGTCGCCCACCGTGGAAACACACTTGTACACAGTACCATTCCTTTAAGGAATTTCGCCCACAGTGGAAACACACTTGTACATAGTACTATTCCTTTAAAGACTTTCACCCACGGTGGAAATACACCTGTACTCAGTACCATTCCTTTAGGGACTTTCACCCATGGTTGAAATACACCTGTACACCTGTACACAGTACCTTTCCTTTAATGACTTTCACCCACGGTGGAAATGCACCTGTACACAGTACCTATCCTTTAATGACTTTCACCCACGGTGGAAATGCACCTGTACACAGTACCTTTTCTTCAAGGACTTTCACCCACGGTGGAAACAAACCTGTACACGAACATAATCCAAACCATACAATCCATACAACGCAAACAATCATTCATAAATAGTGGATACTCCCAGTACCCTCATACATCATACAAATCATCATTAAAACCAAGCACAAGTCAGAACAGTGAATGCTACAAGCACCACTCAAACCACTGAATTTCCTATGCATGCATTTTTAGCCATTCCAATCCTACCTTGTAGTCCAATATCTATATCCAACTCATTAAAGTCAAAATCTCTTTATATCTCATCCAGGATTGCCCTATTTTCCTGAATTTCAGACATTCTCATACTCTTTTTTAACATTCGACCTTAACCATTTATTTTGCACACAAACCAACCACATAGGCATGTGTACAACACCCTAAGGGATTTTTCCCTAAAATTTGGCTTCATTTGGGGATCGGTAAATCCTTGGTATCTGTTGAGGTTCCTACCGAGAATCTCGGTAGATTATCTCGAGAGCATGTTATTTTTTGGGATTTTTGGTAGATGTCTCGGCATCTACCGAGAGTCCTACCGAATGTGAAATTCAGCCCAGATCTGAGTTTTTCTCCTAGAGCTTCGTGCCCATAATCTCAAATACTTATTTTATTAGTTCTAAACCTCAATTATCAACTTTTAATCATTATACAAGTGATCAAGACTTAACATGTCAAAATCTAACTTATGGAAACAGATCTATACTACACAACTAGTCAACCTACTAGCATAAATCTCAGAAATCATAATTATATCATAAGAACATGTAAGATCATCATAAATACAACAAACTTAGATTTAAGCATGCTAATCAAACAAACAACCAATAATGACATTCATTTAACTCTCATTCTATAAGATTACTAATCAAATCATGCTTTAAATCAAGAGATCATGCATTCATATCAAGAGATCATGCATTCAAACCTATAGCTATAGTATTGTTATGATCCATGACCATGATTACCATAAAAACGATGAAAATCCCTACCATTTTTCCTTCTTAGATCTGATCCCTGTACCTTTCTTGTACTATGTGATCAACAAGTTCCCTTTTCTTCCTTCTTCCTTTTTCTTCAAAAATCCAGATTTCCTTCTTCTCTTTCATTTGTTTTGGTCATGTGAATCCCAAAGACCAATTCTCTCTCTTCTCTCTCTTGTTTGATCGTGTGAAGCTAGAGACACATTCTCTCTTTAGTTTGAAAAGTTACGTGGGTTAGTGGATGAAACCCATTATCCCACTTTTAATTCAAATAATCTAGTAAAAGATTTAATTACCCTTACTTTGGCCCAATGGTCTTATTCGGTCTACCCATAGTTCTATTTGTGTTCATTGTGCAGGGTCCAAGCCCAGTCCACCTAATTCACAAAAATTACAAAAGTTACTATTATTTCCTCAAAATCACATAAGGGTCCAATCCAGATCTTCTTATTTCAATTAAATCCTAAAGTTTAAAATAGAGTGAACTACCATTTAATTATCAAATTAAATGGCAGGGTCAGGGTCATTACACACTGGATCTTCACTAATGGAATGGTCTTCATCCTCCGTATTTGTTTCTTTTGGTCCATGATCTGAATCGGTGGTTCCTCGTACGATACGTCCTCACGAAGTTGTAGTTGTCTCTAGTTAAGAACATGCGAAGGATCTGGCTCGTACTTCCCTAACATCGAAACGTGAAAGACATCGTGCACGGTTGCAAACTGCGATAGTAGCGCAATTTAATAATCCACACTCCCAAGACGTTCGAACACCTCAAAATGTCCAATAAAATGCGATGGAAGCTTCCCCTTCTTGCCGAATCTCATCATGCCTTTCATAGGTGAAACCTTCAAGAATACATGATCGCTAATAATGAACTCGTGATCTCTTTTCCTTCGATCCGCAGAAATCTTCTGATGACTTTGAGCTTCACGCAATCGCTCGTTAATAATCTTCACCTTCTCGGTAGTATCTTGGATAAGCTCTGATCCAAGAATACTACTCTTGCCCACGTCTGCCCAATAAACAGGTGGTCTATATGGCCTCTCGTACAATGCTCTGAATGGTTCCATACCAATAATAGATTCATAGTTGTTGTTGTATAAAAAATCCACCAAAGGAAGATGATCGCTCCAACTCCCTTTGAAGTCTAACACACAAGATCACAACATATATTCTAATATCTGGTTAACTCTCTCTGTCTACCCATCGATCTGAGGATGAAAAGCAGTGCTAAAATCAAGCTGCGTCCCCAAAGCTAATGATCATGGCCGATTTTATCAGGTTAGCCAAAGGATGCTGTCCATGTCAGTAGCATGTTCCATAGGTCTTTCATCAATCATTTTTTGTAAGATATTCTTCAATACCTTTTTAGTAGACTCTTCCTGACCATTTGCTTTGGCATAATATGTATTGAATTGGTAATTTTAATCCCATATTTCTCAGCAAATTTCATCACCTGCTCCCAGTGAAAACTATACCTTGATCGGCCCTTATTGTCTCTTGGATACCAAACCGATGAATGATTTGTTTTTGTTTGAATTCTAACACATCTGACTGATCTACTTTCTTCATTGGTTTGGCTTCGGCCCACTTGGTGAAATTATCAGTGGCCACTATGATGAATCCATGGAGTCTTGAAGATGGAGGGCGTATCTTGCTGATAAGATCCATGGCCCATCCTCTAAAAGGCCAAGGTTTTACTATCATATGTAGACTTGTGGCCGGTGCTCTTTGAATTGGCCCGTACCTCTGACATTTTTCATAACCTTTAGCATATCCGAGACAATGTTTTAATATTGCAGGACAATAATGTCCATGTATCCTTATTAACCATCTCATCTTGACACCCACTTGGTGCGCTTTGCATAATCCCTTATGTACCTCTACCATGCTTGACATGGCTTCATGTGAACTTATACATCTCAGGAGCATTCCATCCAGAATTTTTCCGTATAACTCACCGGTCACAATCACATATCTTCTTGATGCGATCTTTGTCTTTTTCTCAGCCTTTAGTTTGGGATTTCTCAAATATTCTATAATTGGAGACCGTCAATCATCAGGTCGCATTTCAATTATCATCATATTTAGGAATTCCGTCCTTTTTACAACAGATGGTAATGATTTCATTTGGATTGAAATGGTTCTCTCGGTTGTTCCTTCAATCATTCTTAGTCTTGATGTTATTTGAGCCATCTCGTTGGCTTCTTCGTTTTGCTCCTGCGGACAATAACATAATACTACATCCTCAAACTCTTCCATTAATTGGCAAGCTATACCATATAAAGGCATAAGTTGCCAGCTTAAGCGCTTCAACTTTCCCCTAGTTGGTTAACTACCAATTGAGAATACCCCTTAATCAAGACATTCTTTGTACCAATCTCCAATAAAATTTTCATTCCTATTATCAATGCCTTATATTCAGCTTGATTGTTTATGTAGGCAAATTCTAGCTGAAAAGCATTCTCCTATTTTTCTCCTTTTGGTGGTATGACAGTGATGGCTGCTTCGCTAGCAGTTTTTGTCTTTGATCCATCAAAGATTAATGTCCACGGAACTAGCTCCACGGAAAATGAATCGTAGCCTACGGATGACCCACTGTATGGTCCCTCGAAGGGTGATCGGACAAAAAATCTGCATTGACTTGTCCTTTTACCGCCTTCTGAGGGATGTACATGAATGTGAATTCTAAAAAAGCTAGAATCAATTTGCCTATTCTTCCTCTTAAGTACAATTTATTTAACATGTACTTGATCACATTGGTCGGGGTGATTACTAACACTATTTAAGAGACCAAATAATGCTGCAACTTTATGGCCGTGTCGTATAATGTTAAGCATAATCTTTCAACGACCGTATACCTTTTCTCTGTTAGTAGCAAAAATCTTCTTAAACAATATATTGCTTGTTCATATTTCTAATCATTATATTGAGCTAGAAGAATCCCTACTTGTGATGATTTGCTGATTTGTGTTGTCCTTTGGTCCATGTTGATGGTGGTTTGAGTATTTGCCCAGCCTTGGCCCTAGTTTTGAATTCTTTACATACTTGTCTTTAGAGTAGAGTTTGGCTGCTGCTGTTTATTGTCTGTAGATACTGTGTATCATCCCTCCCCCCTTCTTTTTTCTATTCTTTTTTTTTATGTTACCTTTCCAAAAAAAAAAAAAAAAAAACAACTGTGGGACTTGCTAAATATGTTTTGATTGCATGAAACGCTTTTTGATGCTGTTCCTCCCATATAAATTATTCTTTTGCTTTGAGCCCAGTAATGGGGAAAATGATACCAGTTTACCGGTCGAATTCGCAATAAATATTCTCAGAAAGTTAATTTGGCTAAAGAACCTTTGTAATTGTTTGCTTTCTTGGAACAAGTTAATTCCTGATTTTATTAAAAAAGAGAAGAAAATTAGCAATACAAGCTCATTAAAATTTGGACAAAGTATGTGCCAAACAAACTAAACAATAGATTTGTCACCCACCGATGGGCCAACAACCGCAATCATAGGATTAGCAGCATCTAATCATAGCACCATTAGATTTGTCACCCCTTTAATGTAGTGACCCTAACTCAGAAAAATTAATAATATAAATTTATTTAAGGTGAATTAAATTAATTGAACGAGCATAACTGGAAATACAAGTTTTAATT